>QMIH01001776.1:69510-88272 GCA_003987875.1 Clarias batrachus | reverse complement strand
AATAATAATAATAATAGTGAGAATTTGGTTGAGATGGAACACGAACACCTGCGTTTACAGTTTTCCAGTCATTTAATTGCTGTACCAGTCACTGATTGTTTGCAATGTTTATTGGAAATGTTTATGTACACCAACAATTATGCTTTTTCCCTACAAATGTTTTCAGGTTAGTTTTAAGAAGTGAAATACATGTGTATGTTGCAGTAATTACAGAACTTAAGCACTTGATATACTTGAAATATAGAAATATGTATTAACACTTAAACACAATATGTATGTACACTTAAAACCATACGTTCAAGGAAGTTTCCAGTGGAACTAATATGTACATTTTACTCATTAAATGTRCGAGTCAAATAAATAAAATCAGTTAMTCGAGGTTACCAGTAATTGGACTTCTGCCCCCTTGTGGMTGGGTGCATAACATTGTTAAATAAGTGAACATCGAATATGAAAGCCATCATATGTATAGTATGCTTTATCATGGCCATACTCTTTGTGTGGCAAACAAATAACAAACTATTAGCTTTTGTTTACTGTAGTCAATGAGAATAATTTATAGTAAATTAACATTAACAATAAAACACAGAAAAATGCAAATGGTTTATAGTCTTATCGCACTGCATTTGGCCCCAAAAGCTAAGATTAGATGAGATTTATTTCTGCCTTTAGGCATTGTTGTGTATTATGGCTATGATGAATGACTGAACATAAACAGGCTAATTAGGCAGGAGCCTTCATAACTAGCAATACACTCCGAGAACACCTGTGGAGAAGAGCCAGTACAGCGAGTACATACRAGTGCTTGATAAGAGACACTCAACCATTTACGGCACTTTATTTCAGATGAAGCATTCAAATATCCCTTTGACTTTGGCAATTTTCGCGGGGAGGGTTCGTCTCATCCACTTTCATTCGAAAGCAAGTTTTGTTCATGCGTTTCCCAGTTTCAAGTTTTCCCGAAATTGCAAAAAAAAAAATTCACCATTTAGAGAAAGTGAGGAAAATCCACGTTGTTTAAATACACATTTTTCTGATGATTATTAGGAATTATAGGTATAATTGGGACATTATGTCTTCATCTAAGCGAAAGCTTTTAGTGCTGTTGAGATGACGTGCACCGATTAAATGCAAAYGTCTATGCCAAGTTTCTGCGCTGTTTTATTTGTGCCACTCGTTTCCGTTAAAGCCTGCAGAATAGTTAACTTTAATGAACAGTTTTATGGTCCAACTTAATGAGCAAGCCATCGGTTTGGGTTTTTTGTTTTTGTTTGTTTGTTTATTTTTATTTTTGCTTTGCATATTATCTCAAACCCCAACATCTTTTAAGAAATTTGTCATTGTGTGCTGGTCAAATAAATCTATAAATGTCTCATAGACTTTTCTATATCTTAGTAGGATGCAAATAGGCTAAACAAGTTGTTTTTGCTATGATTTGATGATAATGTGCATTTATTACTCTTCCTATTCCCAGTAATGATTGAGGTTACCCATACGGATGAACAGTCATGGCCTCCCATCAGTCTGATTCATTTGGTGGAAGCCGGGCCACATTACAGCGAGAAAAATGATTGTTCGTTCTCTTCAGGTCCAGCTCGGTATCCTGCGATTCGTATTCAGGCCAAGATGCCATCTTAGCTCGTATTAATTGTCCATCTGTCAAATTGGCAGCAGTACCACTCTCTGTCTCTCATCTTGCATATTCAGATTAGCGCCAAACCCCAAGTGGTGTCTTCCGTTGGCTGCACCCCCCCCCCAACCATGCCCCCCCCCAACCAACCCCAACCCCCCCCTCTTGTGCTGATCTTCATTGTAGTGTCAATCTGGTTTGGTTCTGGCAGGTGGATTATGAGGTGAATGTGTTTGTGAATTTAGATAATTTTTTTTTTAAAGGTGGATTTTTACCTTTGAGGATCTATGATGTGAAATATCGTTCATTAGCATGTGGTGGGATATGTAATTGATTACCTAATTCCCTTTAATGTCGAGTTACAGTGGAAGTAATTTGAATATTTATAAAGATTGTAATGTATGGCGTGTCTTGTATGTGTGTCTTCTATGACAAAATCATGACAAAAAACACCCTTAATCTTCACAGCAGTAGACATCCTTTTATTTCTATTTTTTAATAAACTGATACTTAGAAAGGTCTTCTTGTATATGCAAGTATTTTTTTCATTAATAATTATCAAGCATGTGTAGCAATGATTATGTGTAAAAATAAGGCGCACCTGTTTAATTATAGAAGAAAACTGAGAGGGTTTATACTATACTATACTATACTATACTATACTATACTATACTATACTATACTATACTATACAGGTTTACACACCAGTTTCAATGAAAGTTTATATTATCTAATAAAAAATTATAATGTAAAAAAATGTGTCATGCCTCATCTTTCCTTCTACTCTGTGAAGCATGCAGGTAAAATTTTAGAAAAATGAAAAAGAAGATTAACACTCAAATTACAGTATAGCTGGTTATGGGTCCCTTTGCTTAAAAATCAGCACTTTACTAAATTAGGCTACAACATCTTTGTTTAATTAGTTCATTCCACTATTCATTAACAAAAAAGAAAAAAGCTAAAAAAAATAAAAATAAAAAAAAAGATTCTAATCTATTAAATTTCATGGGGATTTCCTGTGCACAGCCCTCTTCAGGTCATTTCACAGGTTTTCAGTAGAATTTAGATCTGGGCTCTCACTGTGACATTATAAACCATTGATTTTGGAGGAAGGTTCCACTCGATGACCATGAAGATGGCCTTGGACTGGGCTGATGCAGGCAGTTTTTTCCTGTGATGGCATGTGACTTCAGTCACTCAATAGTGTGACTGGCTTAATGGTTCCCACTGTCGCCTTGCACCTCCAGAGCCCGGGTTCGATTCCCAACCACGTTTGATTCCTGTCTCTACTGTATGTGCATGGAGTTTCCATGTTCTCCCCGTGCTTGGTGGGTTTCCTCCCACGCTGGATTGGCACTGTCCAGGGTGTACCCTGCCTTGTGCCCTAAGTCTCCTGAGATACCCTGTACATAGAAAAAAGCARTACAGACTATATGCGAGTGAGTAAGTGAGTTTTGTACCCAAACCTCCATCAGTGAAGGTGGATATTTATATTACCTTAAATATCTTACCTGTTATATTAACCTTTCAACCTTATAGTAGCCAGATATAGCAGGGCTTGCTGTATGGGTGAACTATCTGGTCTTTCCAAAATGTGGATAGGTTCCTTGTTGAGTTTGGTTCCTCTCAAGGTTTCATCATAATTTAAATATAGATTGAATTAGATTAGATGGGATTAGCCTAGATTAGATTACATAGATAAAATACATGTACATAGCAAATAATATACTGTACAACCAAAAGTGCATAAGTGGCCTATTTACAAGAAATAAATTTATAATTGTTTCAAATGTATTTCCATATATAGRAATACAGTTATTTATTTATTTCTCTCAAGATGCTTTGAAAAATACCCATTAACTCTTTATTTTTTGTTGCATTGTTACAAATGCTATACAAATAAAATTGAATTGAATTGAATTTCTTTCCTCTGAAGCCATTTCTTTGTGGACTTTGGGTCATACTCGAAGGAAATCATCCTCATCTGTCTAACAGAGGTCCGCAGATTTTGTGCCAAAATAGATTTGTATTTAGAGTTACCCATGATTCACTCTAACTTGMCTACAGCTGTAGTCCAGACTGAAATGAAGCAGCCACATCACTTGATGCAGCACAGTTAAACTGACTTCAAGTATTGTTTAGAAATACACCTAATAGTATTGTCTACATTGCATCAATCAACACACTTTAACTCATGGTTTGGAGTGATTCAGGCAAGTTTGGTCACTCTTGCTTCCAGTTGCATCATGAAACAATTTCAAAACTCTCGGGTTTGAATTCCAGGCTTCAAAGGACTTTCCATAGTCCATATCTTTATTTAGCTCTGTACACTTGCACATCGACTTTAGAGCACATGGCATGTTTTTTGCTGACCTTGCAACATGGCCTCATGGTTCTTTTTGGTTTTCTGGACCTGCGGATCTAAAACGTATTTATTCATGTGAAATTGAAAGGACTTTTTTTTCTTCCAAAGTGTGGAATTTACACCCAGAGTGTTGAATTAACACCCACACTGTTTATATAGGACCAGTTGGACTTAAATTAACTTAGAAAGTGTTAAATCGACACTAGGAATTTTGCTGTCCTGAAATTATTTGTAACATTGGTGATGTGCTTGGATGTTAGCTTGTCTTTATCTGATGGGTTTTGTTTCAGCTGGATGTCCTCAGTATCTAGGTATTATTATTATTATTATTATTATTATTATTATTATTATTATTATTATTATTATTATTACTGTGTCCTAAGCTATTTGGATTTTAAATCACTTTCTTACCTAATGTAAATGGTGCTCAGTTTTCAGTGGTGTACAGAGCACCTTCTCAAAAATGTTGTGGTAAAAATTATCGATGTTTTAGATCAAAGCAGGCTCTATGAATCAGATGTAATCAAAAAATGAAAACTTATAAATGCTGGCAGTGATTTTCAAAAGCGTGTTAAAAAAAAAAAAAACTACAAATGATTGTCATCATCAACATCATCATCTACTACATCTGCGAAATATGAGGCTAATTATGAATAATCAAGTCCAGTGCATTGTGGGAAACATAATTTGGACTAGCTTGAGGTGTCAATTATATGAATGGACCCACTGGCATTGGTTCAGTCATAGATAATCGAGTCTAATGGTTTGTGTGTGTGTGTGTGTGTGTGTGTGTGTGTTTATGGAGCTGTTTCCTAAGCTCTGAAAAGGTAGACGNAAAAGATCCTGACTACATTTAAACGCATGTTTGTGTGATAAACCAATAGCTGATGGTATTCCTTCGTTGCAAAAAAAGCAGTCAAGTTGCAGCCAGGACACTTACTACAGCACCTAACAATAACCGCGGGATGAGGCTAAGAGTTCTCTGCGAGTATGACTTTATTTGCAGCTGGGCATTGWGCCAGCAAAACCGTCTTGCCTCTCTGACTCTCACCTTACCTAACCTCAGCCCAGGCAGGCTGTATGAAGCTGTGCCTGTCCTCCCCCCGCATGCTCACATGCTAAAGCAATCACCATCAATCCCAATCGCTCCTCTACCCCACCGCTCGGCTCCCTAGCAGAGCCCCAGAGGCCCAAACACTGCCACTCGGCTACGGAGAAAAAGCTTGAGCGGAGCTTGGAAAGTGCCTGGAGTATTTCAGAGAGAGAATTATTCAGGATGCTATACCTTAGTGTTTAAGCAATGCATAATAATCTGTATGAATAATTAATCGCCACAGATTATTACTGTTAATATTGGTCATCAGTAATAAGCTAATGGGCTTTTGCATGATTTTTCATGTAGTTTGCAGAACCTTATGCACATACAAAGTTTCAAGTATGACACCATAGAACTAAAAATCACAACAGATCGAACAAACTTAAAGAATCCCTTCATCCCTTGCACAAAAACCGTAAAAAAAATTTTTTAAAAAAGATGAAGAGTCGAATGTTTATTCTCTTTCCTTTTCTCTCTCCCTGTGGCTGCTCTGGGTTTTGGTCTGCTGCCCAACACAATATTATATGATAAATAATGGCTGACAGAGTGAGTGGTGCAAAATGGAGAGCAGTGATGGACACTGTTTGCAGGAAATGGCGGTAAAAGCTCAGTGCTGGCCAAGAGCAAGCATTTCATACCAAACTATTCATGCTGAGAATTTGTGGACTGTGGGTCTAGATTAATTGTTTGAGCTGTTAGTGAACACAGGACTATATTAAATGTATCAGTCACGTTTACTGTATGTTGAATTTACAGTACATCAACAAGAGTCAGACGAAGGGACTGTACATGTTCAGGGAAGTGAACTTAAAAGGAGAATCTGCAGGGTTTTTTTTTTTTTTTTTTTTGGGGGGGGGGGGGGGGGGGGGGTTATGTCTGGTATGTGGATGAGACCTGAAAACAAATATCATTGTCAGACCTTTAATGTCTACATTTTTTACTCTCATGTTTCTGATACGTTCCCACAGATTTGACATTTATAGATGGATAATAATGCTACCTAACATGAGTAATGCATAACTAAAAACTGGAAGACAGAAGTACCCAAAAAATTAATTTTTATAATATAAAAAATTATATTTTTTCGCTGTGCACACAAAGAAAGATAAATAATTAGAATGTTCATTATTTGTATTTGAACCTGTATAAATTCCCAATAGCTGTTCCCTTTGGCCCCATGACCCACGACTACCTCAAAAATGCACATATTTATACGCATCAACATCAACATGAACTTATTTCACATCATTTTCCGAAAAAGCCATATGTTTTTCCTGTGCTTTTAATCGATCTCATGCGTCTCCACCTCGGAGAAATTCATCCCCCTCCTGTGTCAGGGCACACAATGCCTTCACTGTACTGCTGCTTGCTCTCCCCTCCGGCTCTGGCTGCAGATGGTGAAAGGGCTAGAGGAACATGCATACTGAGATTATGGCGGCATGAGAAAGTAGCATCGTAACAGTATCCATCATTATGATACACCTCTCGAGGCCGGTGTTTTCACATCCATAAAAACTACTCTGAATGTGTAGACCTGAAAGTGAAAAAAGGGTCTTTTTTCTTTCTTTCTTTCCGTTTTTATTCCGAACGAGTTCCTGCATATTTTTAGACATCCATGTAGAATATARAGCTGGTCCTGTCGTGATTATTGCTGTTGTCACGGGTCAGGGGTTTGTCTGTGTAATTGTAAAAGTTCATGTGTAATGGAGCTCATGAAGCTGGTAGGTGTGGCACATTGTGCCAGGAGTGGGGTCTTAATTAAACGTTCCATAGTACACGTCCACCACATTTGTGTGTGGAACATACATAAGTGGTATTCTTTGCTTGTTTCTGTGTATGTGRAATTGATGGGGGTTGGTAGTGCAAGTATGGATGTGTGGGTGGCATGTTTTTAGGACCAAATGTCCTTTTCTCCAACCCAAAAGCAGTTTTACATCCTGTATAAAACATTGGAAAAAGCCCAAATTACTTCCTTTTAAATATTGAGGTTAAGGTCAGGGTAAGTTTTTTGTGCATGCATAACATAAATTACCTTAATTAGCAATAATTGAAAGTCTTCACAATAGTACTACAAACAAGTACTGTACGTGCACACCTCACTTAATGTCTTTTCTTGCATGCGAGTCTGTTCAAGTGAGCCCCCCCGCCCCCCCCCACCCTTCAGTGTCCTGAACCTGTAATTTATCTGATGCCTAATAGTTTGAAAAATGACTTTATCGTCTACAGAAAATGGGTGATTTGCAGTAAAGCTAATGACAGCCATTCTTTATGCTTAACTGAAGCCCCTCATCCAGGATAGAAAGTTCTGGAAGTGATTTGCAGATATCTCCACAACGGATGCTGATTAGGACAAAAAAGCTATAGACGTATGTGGTGAGCTCATCTAAATCACAGTGTATTTCCTGCTAAATCGCTTTCTCTATTGAGCTCTTAAATCACTTGGACCTATAAGGAAAATGTATGGCTTTTTACAAAGTGTTGGCATGGTATCAACTCATAATACTGCTTAGTACGTATATAAATGGTGTACATCCTTATTGCCTTTGCCCTACTTAGAAAGTGCTCACTTACAAGCATTCAACATTTTGAGGCCACCTGTGAAAGCTTTACTATGACTGATTTTTGTGGTGATTTCTTTTTTATGATTCTGAATTTCAAACAGGGCTAATCTTTTTGTAGCATGACTGCGTAGCATGTTTGAAACCAGATGTATAACTACTTTTTTCCTAAATGCATATCTAAAGCTTCCTGGGAATCGGTTTCGGTTTAAAGTCTCACAAGCAGTTGAGTTGACAAACATCATTTGAAATGGGGCAGGTGCGGAAAGAGGCAAAGACTTGATTTATTTCTGTATGTGTGGGAGCATGGTAGGGGGTTGGTGGGTTTTAGGGAGGGAGGGTGGGGGCTTAAAATTACACTCACAGCCCTAAATCCTCTTCCCCCAGCATGGCATAAACAGGCTTAGACTGGGCAGGGATGGATGCCAGGCCTCTCCCCCCCCTTTGGCTTTTGTGTTTTAATTAACCTGTGCTGGGCCTGCTCGTGCTAAATGTGCTTCAGTTGATAAGGTGCCTTGGTTGATTGATTCATTGGGCGCACGTGCTTCCAATTTACATAGCATTAATGCTAACCTTAGCTTTAGTGTTAAGCAGCGATGTATGCCGGAGTTGAAGCAGCGTGTATGCATGTACATATACTGCTATGACACTGATCTCACGGTATGGTACAGTAGTTCGATTTCATATTCATCTCAAGGTGCTGAGGGATCGGATCAATGAGTGATGGGTTTAATTGTAAGTCTCTCGTCCTTCATTCTGGACATTAGTGTCTCCTGTCCCTCTCTTCTGCTTGGCATAGACTGAGCCTGGCCACCTCCCAGCAGGCCACTCAACGTCTCCATTAGCCAGTACCATGGCAATGGTGTGATTAAAATGGGCGCCGCTGGCACACCCAGATGGGCCATTGTTTCATATGTGTTCCACCTGCGCCCAACGAAGACAGCGCCAACCGCGCCGCCACCGCCGCTTTCGATTGGACGTTGCCTCAGCAACCTTGAAGCYGGATGATATGCAGAGAAGAGTTTAAACCCCCCAACATGGATCTGTTTTTGCTTTTGTCGCGCTACTTTTTTTTTTTTTTTACCATTAAAGATTGGCACAGAACACAATGTAAATGAATCACCATTAATAATAATTTGCATATGGTGCCTGGTGGAAGCGTGCAGTGATGTTGGCTGCAGGTGAGAAAAACTCAGCGTTATCAAAGCTAATGCAGGATACCTGGCACCAAGGGTGCATTAGCATGAAGCCATTAGCGAAAAAGAGAGACAAAAAAATTTTCATAAAAGCCCCTACAAACATAAACAGAATGTGGTAAAGCATGTTGTCAAAGAAATTGAAGCTTTTTTTTCACATTTGGTTGTTATCAAGCCAGTGCAATTCAACTCTTTACAACTTCACACATCACTTTTAATGTTCGACCACATTAGCGGTAGTGATTAGGTGAAGGCGCGATGCCTCGTGCCCGCCGTTCTCTATCTTCATACTAAAACCCATCAGTTTCTTTCCTCCCCGGTTTTGCTTTTTTTTTATGATTCCACTTCTCTTTCAGGGTATCTGGTGTTTTTTTCCTAATTCCTTGCGGCACTGGAGGGCGATGCGTAGAGGCTGTGTTCAGCACGCCTGCAGGTTTTAATAACAATATGGCTGCCATCCAGCAGCAGCAAGCTCAGCGATTGGTTGAGACTGTGGTTAAGGGGGAGGAGGAAGGGGATCGAGCGTGATTCAGCTGGAATCAGACTCTYCTCACCTGCATCCGAGTGGAGAAAAGCCATTAAAGCTGCCTCGGGCTGAGAGGAAATGGGAAAACAGCCCAATCGTTTTATTCTTCTAGGTTTATTTTTTATTTTTTTTTACATTTTCAAGAATTAATGTTTGAAGTTTCATATTTTGTCAGGATTTTACAAGCCTGTATTGACAGCATGTTCATCACCCTATAGCAGAAAAAGAAGAGATTAAAAGAGAGACACTTGAGACAAACACGTATACGAGGCTGCGTAGAAAAAGAGAAAAAAAAACTTGCAAAGGATATTGGAATTTCATATAGGAAAGTTACTAAAATGACAAAATGTGTCTGTTTCCTATGTACACTCCTATCCCTGAGCGGCAGTGGTGCTTATTATGGCTCACACCACAGCACAGTGAATATCCCATCCTCAGTCATAGTGCTGACAAAGAGCATTCAGACACACTTCTATTTGATTACTCAGTGCCCCTGGTTCCCATTTACATCCTAACTCTGGCACAGGAAGGCCCTCAAGGCACTATGTGGGCAGCTCTTGTGCAGCATAGGATGATGACTTTACGGAACGATGTATGCAGAGCAGCGCCTGCCAGATCACCTTGATTACTCTATGGACTGGCATTGCACACTCTATTGGTCGGGCATCGACTCAAGCAATTATTGCACATGTGTTGGAACAATTAATCTATTTTGTGCTAAGGCTTGTTTAGGTGAGAAGTGCTTTCAAGACCAAGATTGTTGCTGTCACACCATATTTCTGCTTCTTTTATTTTGTCATCATCGTGTTTTTATGGACTAGTTTTCAGTTTCGCGATGTCGTATCATAAGGTATACAAGCTGAGTGTGTTTATACTGTAATAGCTATTTGCTTTTCATCAGTACAGCGAGCGAGGCTAATTCGTCGCTTGTTTTCTGGCACTTAATGATAGTATGCGCCATACCAGCATCTTTAAATGCTTTGGAATTCATTTCCAAAAGTCATGGCCAGGATTATTCTCATGAATAATGTGTGGTATTTTGTCTTTACAGGTTTTGTTTAAAATGCCATGGCTACAGAATAACAGTTCTTGCATCTTAGTGCCTGTTCTCTTTCCTCGCGTTGTATATAATAGCAATAATGAGATTATTCTTACGGATCCTGACGTTTACCCTGAAAAACCTCTCTTGGCAAGAACATAAAGACAGAGCCCTGAGAACTTATCAGCTATTCCTTAACTCTGGCACTGTTTTCATTATGAAATGTGCCTTAAGACAGAGAGCATCTATGAGATTTGAAATAAAGCCAGCCATTCATTAATGATAGATTTTCACCGCTATTGACCTCTATATGCTTTACAGTGTTTGTTCAAACACAAAGATTCTTGTGAAAATACACTAAATCAAATGCCCCAATTTACACCGAATGCACGACGGGCCTTTACTAAGACACATCGAGCAGTCAAAACATCCTTATGAAAACATAACCGTCAGCTTCAAAGGCTCAACTCCCTCTTGGAAGGATTGAAGTGATGATAAAAGATAAAGCCTTAAGCCTTCCCTGTATATCAACTCAGCCTTTGATTCAGCCCAAGTGCCGGCTTTGCGGAGGGCGGGGGGGGAGACACGGGTCACTGGGATTGTGCGAGGACGGCAATTCTGGTCGTCTGGATTCTCCTGAGCGGATGTGACCTTTTAGGAGCCGCTTGAAAATGCAGAGCTGCTGACCTGCAGTGGAATTAGTGCATCCCTGTGACCGCAGACAGCTGGACCTCGCCTGGGCGCTGCCGAACAAAAGCCCCGAGCTGAATAGAACTGCTAATCTGCCTGTGAGCTGCAGGCGAAGGGGCACAGCCTCACCCTAGGGGCCTCATTTGGCCCCTGATCAGATGGATGAAGGGTCGGCAGGGGCCCATGGTGCCACTGTGCCCCATGTACCCTTGCCCTCTTGGCAGATGCTACTTCGCCCTTCAGGGATTGAGTTTCTCAGGGGGGAGAAGCATCAACATAGCAGAAAAGCTTGGGACAGAGTTATTATGCTTGAATAGCTACACCTCTGGGGGTGTTTGGGTGCCGGTGAAGGCTTAAGAAGTACATTCCAAGGGGTAGTTGCATACTCACGCCAGGCTTACATACCACACAAAGGCAGAGAAATACSAGGCTCAAATGTTACACAGAGCTCTGTTGCCCTACAGCACACCACTGTAGATTATCTCAATATTTTTTTTATGTCTTGTGATTGATTTATGGTTTATAATCTCACTAAAGATTTGCACTAAAGAGGTTTTGTTCATTCTTCCTCATATTATCTCACAGAGCTTTTGCTTGCTCATTAGGAATCTATATATAAATCTACACACACATTTTTGTGAARCTTAATTGACAATATTGTTATACAGTACAYGTTAGGCCAAAAAAAAAAAAAAAACAATGTGGAGGGTTTAGGGGTAGCAGGATACAAATATAACATACTAAGTAAGGTTATGGGACATTGTGTAGTCCAAATTGTATAAAATGTTGGAAGTTGGACCAAACCTGGTAATACTTTTCTCTGCCTTTATTAGAACTTGCAATAAGACCTTCGTAGGAGGCTGTGCCTGTAATTAACTTTAACCGGTCTATGAAGCTAGACTTTACCTGATTTTTCCAATGTCTAAGAATTGTTCTCATTGCGGTAATGAACCCAGGTAATGCCAGGGCAGACRCTGCTTTAGACAGACCTAATGGAAAAATGGACCTCTTTTCTAATAGACAGAGTTGGGGAGACTCTGGTAGTGGTGTGGCCAGCCAATAGGTTTTATTTTAAATAATGTTTCCAAAGAAGGTAAAGAAAAAAGGAAAAACAGGTGCCATAAATGTACTGTAGAAAACAACCCCTGGCATTTGCATGTTTCCAACATCTCGTCTCCTTTACCAGTTTACCTCACTGGCCATCTAGTATTGGACATCACTTTATCCTATGCCTCCTTCCCAATAATGACGCTGAAGCCTGTTCTCCATGATTATCATTAAGAGCAAGTATCCAGCCTCTATGTCATATTTCATTTACTGCACGATATTTAAAATCTAGTTCATTCTGTTTTATTAGAATTAATTTGACCATAGTGTGTATTTTATACAGACATTGAGCTGTAAAAGGTAGCGTTAAGGGTATCACAWTTGTTTTTAACTATTTGTATTTAGTTACTTATTTCAAAGAGACATCATTTAAATATTTGTTCATAATAATTTATGCATAATTTCACTGTGAGTGCACTGTAAAGAGAGAGACAAACAAGAAAACAAGAAAGTGTTGTGTTACAAAACTCTTTAATAATGATTCTAATATATGAAAAATGAAATGGCATTTTCAATATAAGCTCTATCATAAATATTATATTTCAATTCATATTTTGACAGTCGGGTAACTGGGTTGAATAGGTAAAATATCTTGACTAGAAATTGAGGATATTGTTTCTGACAAAGCCAAAAAAAGAATGCAAGAAGGATAAATGAGACTAAACTGAATAGTATTTCCATAGCTGTTTGTGTGATTTAACTTTACTGTATAATTTTTTTGGCATAATGAGATATCAAGTAGGTATATATATATATATGTCTTCTTGTCGGTTGTTTTGGTTAATGTGTTGGTCACAAATGAGTTAAAATTAACCTGAAATTTAAATTTTTTTCAATATTTCAGTTTGATTTCAGAACATACATTTCAGATGCAAAATTTCCAAATCCCAAAGTGCAAAGTCAGATGTGCATTAAGCATTCCAAAACCAGACTGTACCATGCGACGCAAAAGTAAACCCTAATGTTGATTGTACATTTCCACAATCAGTTTGGTTTCACTAAAATCCTGCATTGCTGTTTAGTGTTTACGCCTTACCCAAGAACACTGATAAGCTTTAGAATAAGGATCCTGGAATTTATAAAGTCACCGCTCAAGCAAACACCTGGCTCTTATATGCGCTGATTAGCAATCACTCCAGCTCTAGTCATCTGCACTACAAATACTCACAACAGAGACCCCACACCATTAGCAACTTACTAATCAAGATGTTTTCAAAACCCTAGAGATGCATAGCGTCTATAATGTAAGTAGTTTGCTCTTCTGGTTAATTTGAGTCAATTTCCGTGCTAAGCCTGGTTCAAACAAACATCTCCAGGATYTAAAGTGCCGTTCGAATGTTGAAGCTGTCTCTCGATCGACGGATACAGTATATCTCAGGGTGCCTTTTTATTAAAAGCATGAAATGAAACAAAATGAGTTCTGAATCTTCCTATAGTTTGTTCTATACCACACTGTTCTCTCCACGTTGGTGAGAAGCATGGATATTGCCTTTCATGTGAGTGTTTTAGTGCTGTAGGAAAAGATTAAAAGAAATACTTGATAAACTTTAAAAAAGGCAAACTGATGAAATTTGGACGGTTAGAGGTGACTTATTTTAGTGCGATGGACAGAATTTAGAGTTTAGAGCTTTTCCCATGCCGATTTCAAATAAATCTCTTTCAGTGACAAAAATTGCTATAATTGCATGTGACAGTGGGTCGTCTTCCCACATTTTCTCCTGAACCTTACTCTTTATTTGTTGATTGTAACCAGGGTTGCCGTGGATAAGAAGCTGCCGTCCATGATCTGGAGTTCCACCACCGTGGCCTCGGCCCCTTCCAGAGGAGGGTCACGTATACTGTACACATGCCAAGGGATTAGGGGATGAAAGAATGCCACTGACTGTGAAATTGCCTGATTTTTATCAGGGTGCAGAAAGAGGAAGAGTTGTGCATAATTCTGGTTCTTAATGCAGAGAATGATAATGTTCAAAGTGTGTGTGAGTGTATGTGTGTTTGGACTTGTACTAGATATCAATGGACATTTACCCAAACCCAAGTTTGCCCGTTTTGTGTCCATTTAAAATGGTAGATTTCCAGCAGAAATCAGGGCGCTTTTTTCTTCTTTTTTTTTTTTAAATGTCAGATGGAGAGATGAGCTGCAATAACGGGTCGGGGTTGTGTACGAGCCTCAGCTGCACTGGATCTTTATCAGTTTGCGGTTTTATGACAGCATTGTTGATGCATCTGCATTCTAATCCTGCCCTCTGCTCTCTCACAGATAAAGCTCTATACTTCAGGGAAGCCTTAATCTTTCATGAAGGGTTTATCAACTCTGTCCCAGCTTGAGAAAAGTAAGAACTCCTGTGGCATCTTTCCATACGAGCCKAATGGACAAGCAGTTTCATTAATTAGGTTCATTTCACCAACACACGTCAAGTGAGCTGATTTTGGCATGAGACAACTGTCATATTGGAAATGTCCTGATTTAGATCTGGAACGGCATACACGGAGGATTCTGATACAGCCTGTTCCCACTCACTGAGCTGAAGAATACACACGGAGGTGAAAAAGGAATGGCGAAGCTGCCTCCAGCCCAGGATCACGAAACTCGGCTCCTTCCCAGAGCAGCAGGTGACAGGCAAAACCCGCTCCTCAAATGCCACCGGGGCTGCTGGAGCCGGATCATCTCCAAAGGCAAAACTGCTGCTTCCAAACACGCCATGAGTGTGGGGGCTTTAATACATATTATTCACAAAGAGCATGATTGATCATGCAAACGTGTCCAGCTGCTTGCTTTTGGCAGGCAAAGCAAGTTAGCAGCATGCCTTGCATCGCCGAGCCACTTTAGCTCTCCCAAATCCCCCGACGCCACTATAACAGACAAGACCTCACTTGCAAGGCATCGTATGATTTTCTTTCCGAGACGATTGTTTGCGTCCTCTCATGCAGTTAGTGATCCATATAGAACTAGGAGAGTGTGCTGGGGGAAAAGGGACGTGCAAGGGCCTTGTTTGTCTATCAAAGGATGTGAATTAATAAAGACAGGCCTTTTTTTTTTGATCAGCATGTCTGGTGAGATAGCMCCCCCTTGTGGAGGTTTTATAAAGCAAGGCATTTGGTGTGTGTAGAAAAAAAAATGATTTGTATATAATTTAAGTAGTTTTTTTTTATTCTAAAAATGGTTGAAATGTTCATGTTACATAATTACATAATGTTTATTCATGATAATTTAAACAAATGTAAAAGAAAAAACAGAGAAGATAAAAAAAACATAAAATTATATATATTAAAAAAAAAACATTAAATTATGTTTTTAAAAAAACATTAAATTATGTTTAAAAAACAACATTAAATTATGGTGATCAATCACTAGTCCACATTTTGGTTATGGTTATGGTATCCCTCCAGTCAACGCAGCTTAAAACTGTCTATATGTTATATTTCTGAGAAGAAAAAAAAAGRATACATAATTTGCTTCATAACTCCCTTATAACATGCCATGCTGTTGAAGTTCTGTGCAACCATATGCAGCTATCCTGAATAATAATATTAATAAAATAAATGCTAAATTAAACTTTATGGCTGKGGTGGTACCCCTAATAAGACGATATTTCTTGTTCTATCACGAATGCTTTGTAGGTAAGGAGTTTTCCTTTGAAAATTAATTATGGTACCGTACATAATTTGAAAGGGTAACAAATGTATATTAAATATAGAAAAGATCATAAGACCACCTTAGCAGTATAGTATAGTACTGTATAGTATTTTTTTTTCTGAGTGTTTAAGATTTACTTTGTTTTCCTTTTTTAATGAATACTAAACAGTTTACTAAACCAATCTTAAGAATCGAATTGTACGATGGAAGCATGTAAGAATCATACTTACTTTTCATCGCTTATCTGCTTTCCGAAAAAAATTTGCCTGAAAAAAAAAAAGACCAAATTTAAATATAGACATGGGCTATTTTTATTCCTAGAGATATTCWTTTGCGATTATTATAAAAACAATTATGTCATGGAAGAGAGCCAACTAACATCTGCAAGGCGATTTAATGAAATTCAAGTGAGAAGTTTTCACATTAAAACTCACGGGTTTGCTGTAGACAGTCCCCTCTGCTTGCTGGCTTCCTTTCCTGCATTCTTTAGTAGGCGCAGCTGACCGGGGTGAAAACATTTATTAGTCTGACAGTAAAAGATCCACTTAGGGAGTGTCACGAAGCATCCTTACTGCTGTTGAACAGTTGTACCGCTCATTAAAATTGATGCTCCCAAAACCACACCGCTATTAAAAGGCAGATTCCACTGACACTGACAAATGGCACCTCAAAGAGTGTGTTTGATATGTGCGTGTACTCTCTTCTACTCAACCTCTACACACTATAAAAAGATTCTATCCTTGCGTGTGATCCCGCTTGCTAACTGCTTCCTGCGAGACCCAAACGTTAGAGATATGAAGGAGGCTGGGTGCAAGATAAAATAATAATGATGATCTCCCACGGTAATATTCCCAGCTCTAAAATGCTGAAAAGGAGAAGTGAAGCACTTACATGGCGTGTGATGAACGATGTTGATTTTATCTGTTGGACAGAGAAGAAGCTGGTTAACCTGCATGGATCATGGATTTGGCAAACTGATGTTTTTGCAGAATTTCTTTTAATCATTCAAGGTCAGTTTCTCTTAACTCTTTTATTATTCCCTCTCTAGTGGTGCTTTTGAGGAATCTGTCAACTCCGCACTGAATGTTTTTCCAAATTAGGGATCTGTTTTGGAACAGACTCAGGATTGAGCACCATGTCGAACACAGGCAACATTTCAGTTTGGCTTTTGATGCCTTTCCAACTCATAACCACTTTCTGTTGTTGTATCAAAAGACATCTTGTGTGATAATACTCTCTCTCTCTCTCTCTCTCTCTCTCTCTCTCTCTCACTCACTCTCACTCATTCTCTATACCGCTTATTCTGTCGCAGAATCCCTGAAGCCTCAGGGGGACATGGGGCATGAGACGGGGTGTCTATCCATCACAGGGCGCACAATCACTCATACACTACAAGCAATTTGGAAAAGTCAGTTTGCCTCTTATTCTGCATGTTTTTGGACTGTGGGAGGAAATCCACCTGGCACAGGAAGAACATGCAAACTCCACTCACACAGACCCAAGGCGGGATACAAACCCTTAATCCTGGAGGTGCGAAGCCATATCCGAAACCATTATACCACCACGCTGCCCCAAGCAAAAATAGTGCACCACAGCTTAAATAGTTAACCTTCTTCTTACCATACTATTAGGAATTCTCCAGTGTTTTCTATTTTTTTTTCCCTGCATCAGTACACTATGTGCTATTTCCTTTGAAAAGAATTTTGACATGCTTTCTTGTACTCTGGAAACAGCATGAAATATTTACACAGGCACAACTTAKGATTAAAGCTTTACATTCATAACCACACTACTCTGGCAGAAACAGGAGAAATGTTGGTAAGTCACTTTCATAACACCTTCAGAACACATTTTCTCAAACACGGCATGTGAAACATTTATCAAAACCTATGAAATGAACTTTCTAATAAGGTGATGACTATAAAGTGCATTTAAAAAATAATAATAATAATAATAATGATGAAGAAATTTATTTGTGTCCACGTGGTAGATCTTTTTTACTATCATTGTTTTTGTAAGGTTTGTTTAGTGTATCTATTTTATAAGAAGAAGAAGAAGAAGAAGAATATAATCTATATCTATATCTGTCCAGGGGGAGACAGTGTACATGGTCTCAGCGTATAAATACCTGGGAGTTCATCTAGATAACAAACTGGACTGGTCAGTTAGCACAATGGCACTCTACAAGAAAGGACAGAGCAGAKTGTATTTTCTGAGAAGGCTCAGGTCTTTCAACATCTGCGACACCATTCTTCAGATGTTCTATGAATCTGTTGCGGCGAGTGTTGTTTGGTCTGTTGGGGCTGCAACATGAAAGCGGCAGACAGAAATAAGCTGGACAAGGTCATTAAAAGGGCCGGATCTGTCCTGAACATGGAGCTGGACTTGATATTGTGGCAAGGAGGAGGATACAAAATATCCAAAATGTCCAAAATACATACAATCTTGAACAATCCTTCTCACCCGGTATACTGTACAGTGTTCTCTCTGACCAGAGGAGCAAATTCAGCCAGGGACTGATTATGACCAGGAGTTCTACAGAGCGCCACAGGAGATCTTCTCCCCCAGTGGCCATAAAATTATACAACTCATCTCTATAACATTTACTCTACGGGATAGGGACTGTCAGTAGTTACTATACAATATTACATTAGTACACTACTGTTCYACAGATCAATATCAGTTCCAAGTGCAATATCTGATTACCAGTACCATTTGTGCAATTTCTTTCTTTTCCATTTCTATTCCAAACGCAATTTCTGTATTTTAAATATTTTTAGTGCAATATGTAACTTTCTATTTATTTATTTAAATCAATTTATTTATTGTAATTTTTTTCCCCTTTCCTTTCTTCCCGGTAAACAAAGCAACTGTAACCAATTTCAATTTCACACTGGGATTAATAAAGCTCTTTGAAT
>QMIH01001776.1:39997-51328 GCA_003987875.1 Clarias batrachus | reverse complement strand
GTTTTCGGATTTGTTAATTTGGTTTTGAATTTGTTATTTTGTCTTTGAATGTTATTTTGTTTTCGGTTTTGTTAAGTTGTTTTGCACTTCCCGGCCACCGTATATTTAGCTTCTAAGACAGGGCTAGAACTTGGATGTTAACGGCGCTGATATAAGTCTATAATATATCTACATATATACATACTTTCACCCATGTTAATTACATCGTCAGCTACGCAGGTTTTGGTTAGACAATTCTGCCAATAGCGGAAGGGTATGTGCTGGTGGAATAATAGATAATAAGTGGTGTTTGTGGCATTGTGCATTGTGAAGAATATCAGCCTCTTGTATACGACCACATCACAGCCTATGCTGCTATTCAGTACAACAGAACTGCCTCTCATTTACAGTAATATTGCTTCATTAAAAATTGAAAGTCTATATTGGTAAAGAGAATAATTTACCATATCATGCAGGAGTAAATTCAGACAAGATCATTTCCGCTACATGGTCCTCAGTGCCATTATATACTAGCAACATGTTGGATTGTTGCATTCAGTGAAGCGGTAAAACAAACTAACAATCAGTCCACTGGTCCTATCCACAACATTACAGTATGTTGCTCAAAACTGTACAGTGTTACATAATGCCAACAGAATATTATAATGCAGGGAATAGGAGGGCAGGAGATGATAATGTAGCAAACAATTTCTTTATTAATTTTCTCCTTTACTACATTGTTGCTAGTAAAGCATATGTACTTAATTTGATGGTAAATGCCAGCAGTCAGATGTACTGTATGTCTACTTTGTTTAAACAGCTGCTATGGTGATAAACAGGAGTAACCAGTAAAAATCACCGTTTTCTTCCTGCATAGGTCCCCTACAGTATATGTGTTTCCTCCTCAAACGGTTGCCACAAACATATACGTGCCTGATTGTCTAGAATGTTTTCATGTGCTGTAGCATTAATATTTCGCCTTACTGAAACTGAAATGCTTTAACGTGTTCCAGCATGACAATTCCCCTGCAGCTCTATGAAGACCTGGCTTGCCAAGGTTGGAGTGGAATATCATCAGTGTCCTGCATCTCAACCCCATAAAAACCTTTGCAATGAACTGGAATAATGGCTGCAACCCAAGCATTGTTGCTTGGCACCAGAGCCTGACCACACTAATGATCTGAATGAGCAAATCCCCACAGCCACAGACGAGGGGGGGGGGTGTTAATGCCATGCCTGCGGAATCGAATGTTCAACAAAGACATATGGCTGTATGGTCAGGCGTCCACATATTTTTGGTGGAGTAGTCCATGAAATATAGGTCACTTTAACTTAGTTAGGAGATTTTTTTTTCATTTGGATAGAATTTGTAACATATGGTTCTAAAACTCCATGCATCATCCAGCAGCTGGGTAAACATGGCATGGATTTGAATAGAATTATCATTATGAATAATTGATACTCAGAGAGAAATAGAAAAATGGTAGGTATGCATGAGAATGGCTCTTGAAGTAGTTGCTTTTAGGTCAGTAAATATCGTCTAATACCATTTTATAATGATGTCAGTAGTAGCTATCTTTTATGTGATATAGAAGCTTTGTTCATGTCATGGTGTATGTATAAAAACCCAACAATGATTTAATACACGAGAAGAAATTCCAAGCTATGCCAGTGGCATCAAGTATGTTTTTTTTTTCCTCCTGTAGAAGCCACTTTGCTCTAATCACATGCAGCTGGAAAGTTTTTGTATGCAGTTACAATGATCAACACACACAGTACTGATGCATTCATCAAATATTGATTGCTTTTAAGCATATAATTGTTGTAAATAATATATGACACCAAATAATTGATGTGTTTGGGAACTGAGGGTATATAAATTGAGGTATATAAACTTTGACCAAGGATGACATGATCTTTTATCTTTTCTAAATAACACTTTCTAACATTTAAATGTATTAAATCTAAGTCACATTTTGCACTTTCATGATTAAGCTCTTGAGGATATCAATCTTTTGTCATCCCTACCTAAGGAATTTAATCCAATAAGGCGATTCCTTCATTATTTTATATTTCCCCCTGCATTTATGAGATGTATGGCAGAGCTAGGCAAGCCCTATCAGTCACTTTTAATTCAATTGTACAGGCATGATTACAGCCATCACATAACAAACAGAGCAGAGAGGGGATTAGGTTAAGTCCTCTCATTTTCATTCCCCTGAGGTTGGGAATTCCCAGGGAGGACTGAAAGCTTGTTAGTGTTAGACGAAGTGCACCTGTAGGAGGCTTGTGCTAAATCCATTTCTTCGAATGAAAATAGTAGCGACATGTGGTTCTCCTAATTAAGCTCTATGGAGATGCCTGCTTTAAGGTGATAAATCACATATTGAATAATAGACGTTTATATGTTAAAAGATATTCTATCATATTCTTCTCAGTGCATGATTTTATAAATAAATAAATAAATAAATAAATTAGATATAAGATATAAGGCAAAATTTATTAAAAGATTGTATTTTAATTGTTATTGATGAAAGCAAGGTACACTTTTTATATATCAGCTTTTATAGCTTTTATATATTTTTTGCATACTTATATCCATCAAAAGGCTTAAAAAATGATGGCTAACAGGACCATGAAATCCATGCACTCCTGCTGAAAGTGCATTTCAGATCGTGCATTTTAAACAATGCTCAGCAAAAGAGTTAAAAGTGGATGCTGTGAGTCAAGCACCTGAGAAATCAAACAAAATTACTCCTCATCTGCAACATCTTGTAATCAAGCCTGAGTCAGTACGTCTGGAACAAGTTCTGCCCTGTTGTGCATTGAGGAGCAGAAACAGCACACACACACACATACACGCACACACACACAAACACACACACACACACACACACACACACACACACACACACACACACACACACACACACATATATATCGCAATACAGATATCTGACAGATACAGATATTTCTCTAAGTTTAAATCTTTGATGACCCATAGTGCTTTACTACAGAACACACCCCACTGAGGGATTTTTATAGCCAGAAATCTAGTCGAACACTATAAATACAGTACTATATAGGGAGATGGGGGACAAATCAATTCAGTTTTGTTTTTGTTTTTTTATATTTCATGTAATAAAAAAAAAACTTTGTAAATTTGTTTTTATGTGAATATGCTTAATTTGAGGTGTTGTCATTGCTTTATAATCCTACAGGTGATACACTCTAAACTACTCATACATTGGCAGGCGATACAGCATCCTGTCTGATAGGAACAAATTATTCGCTAATTTCATTTATGATTGTAACAAAGTATATAACAAACAAACAAAGATAGTATTAAATCAAGATTTTTGTATAACTGTGATAATAACAGAAT
Organism: Clarias batrachus; assembly: GCA_003987875.1. NCBI lineage: Eukaryota > Metazoa > Chordata > Actinopteri > Siluriformes > Clariidae > Clarias > Clarias batrachus. The sequence goes on along the minus strand of QMIH01001776.1, from coordinate 47,964 downwards.
CACAATACCAGTCAAAACTATAGTATCAGCCGTTCTCTGGTGTTTCTCAATTTTCAAATATTAAATAGATCAATGATTAATTATTATTATCATTTATTATTATAAATTAACACGACGATTAACATATTGAGAGCAACATATTGCATTACCTAAACATTCAAGCAAAATGTATTAAGTAAGGAATAAAAAAAACATCCCAATACTGTAGTAAAACACATCGATATCTAGGCATTTGGCAGAGCGACTTACATTTTTATCTCATTACATCTGAACAATTGAGGGTTAAGGGCCTTGCTCAAGGGCCCAACAGTGGCAACTTGGTGGTTGTGAGGTTTGAACCTGGGATCTTCTGAACCGTAGTCCAATGCCTTAACCACTGAGCTACCCCAGCCCTACACATGGCAATGTAGTGATGTCATTCATTACCAGCTTCAATTACTTTTCCATAACAGCAGGGTTATTGTCTACTACAGCAGATTACCAAAGATTACACTTTTTTTTTATGAACTAATAAATGGAACATTACACTTTTTACGTGCATTTAACTTTGTGGAATGTCTGTGAGACAATTTATAACCTGCTCTAAAAAGAAAATCTCACATAAATGTTAAACAAACATCTCGCTAAAACTTCACCATATCAGAGATTAAACATTTCTGTTTGCTTATTGGATTGGCACTCTGTCCAGGTTGTACCCCTCCGTGCTCTAAGCCTCCTGGGATAGGCTCCAGGTCCCAGTGACCCTGAATACAGGAGTGAATGAGTGTTTGCTTGTTGTGAAGCATCCACACAAGTTTTTTTATATAGATGCTACTATAAAAATATGTATATTTTAACCTGTGATAATCAGAGGTGGAAAGTAACGAATTACATTTACTTGCGTTACTGTAATTGAGTAGTTGTGTGTGTGTGTGTGTGTGTGTGTACTTCTACTTTTTAAAGTAGTTTTTAAAATCTGTAATTTTACTTTTACTTGGTTACTTAAGTATGTTTTGTTTGAAGTATTGTAATTCGCTACATTTTAAATCATATGCGCTACTGAGTAAAACAAATGAATGAAAATGCAAAGATAATTAAAAAATATATATTATGCTTTGTATAAATGCTTTGTTGCGCTCGCGTGTGTGTCTCGTGTCCTGGTCGCGCGCCGCTCCAGACTCCACTCCAGGTTTTCTGACTCTCCCCACATCGGCGTCTACCTGACCTTCCACACGGTCGCTTCCGCCCTGAGAGTGACGTCATCAACCAGCGCGACCATATATAAACCGGAAAGAGTATTTACTTACTTATTTAGTACTTATTTTGCTGGTTATCTAATAAACCTAATCTATTTTTTCAAATATTATAACGTTAAAATTAAGACAATGCAGCTTTTTAATACTTTAAAACAATTATGTATAGATCACCTCAAACAGGTTAAAATGGGTGAGAATCTTTCTATACTGTACTACAATGATTCAAGCAAGAAACTGTATTTTTTGTATAAATTTGCAGGGAACAAGTAAAATATCTCAGAATTTTTAAATAGAGAGTGACGTCATCAACCAGCGCGACCATATATAAACCGGAAAGAGACGCGGGAAAGAGATTGTGATTTTGCCGTTTTGATATTTGGTTGTGTATACTGGTTTTGACTTTTTGCCTCTCGTTGACTTTGATTATTGTTTTGCACCTTTGCTTTGGTTGGTCTTTGTATATATTTGTAGATAATTTGTACGTTTGCGCACTCACCAGTAGTAGGGACGTGGCTGCCATTTATTTTGGGAAGAGGGAATTTATTCACTGTTTTTGGTTTAGGGAGTCAGGGAAGGTACCTGTATTTTTGTTTTTGTGTTTTTTTTTGTTTGTTTTTTTTTGCAGGTAATCTAGCTACTAAATATAAATACCATTTTAGTTTATTATTTTGGCCTGGGTCCACCCTGAATCTGATCCTCCTCCTGTTGTGTGTGTGTGTGTGTGTGTGTGTTCGTGAGTTAATGACTGGATCTAGTTCTTTCTGCCATATACCACCATTTCCATACAGTTTAAAATAGACCCTGAACCATTCCTTTGCTGTACGGCTCCGTCCTAGACTGAGACGTAACGCCATATTTAAGTGACCACTTTGATTTTCAAGCACAAGAAAGACAACAGATTTATTATGCAAAGGTGTTCCTTCAGTTTAAAACGACTAGTTTGAGATTTATATCTGCTCATCTTTTTTTAACTACGCTAGAATGCCTCATCCCACCCCTGCTGTTAAAAAAAAGTAACTCAGTAACGTTTACTCTGAGTAATTTTTTTATGAGCTACTTTTTACTTGAGTAGATTTTTATAATGGTAACTTGTACTTCAGTAAAATTTCACTGAAGTAACAGTACTTTTACTCCCGTACAAAAATKTAATACTCTTTCCACCTCTGGTGATAAGAATGGCTTCCCAAATTACTCGACAGCTTCTGATCAATCAGATACAATAAGAATCGTGAATTCAGTGGTGCTTTGGGAAAACATCATGTTTCTTCACGTTGTACTGAAGGAAACCATCCCAACTGGAACATATTAAATTTGCTTAGTGCAATGACAGTCATACACAGGACAGATCTTGTTGGGGCTTTTAAGGGGGTATTCAACACAAACCGTGAAGTAGGATTGTGCAGAAAAACAGAACACAGATATGAGAGTACAAATGACAATAGCTTTATTTCTCTATAAAACCTCCTGATAACACTAAACTAAAATAATAAACTTATCCCAGATAAGTTATTATCCCACTTATCAGACTGTGATCAGACTGTCTGCTTCACGTCTGAAACCCTGGCCTCCCAGGAACCTCTGGTATGGCCCAAACATGTGGAAATGTTTTGGAGTGAGGCCAGGACTGTATCGGAGATGTAACAATAAAATCCCTGATACTCTGTAATGTACAGATGGTTATTTTGCTGGTTATCTAATAAACCTAATCTATTTTTTCAAATATTATAACATTAAAATTAAGACAATGCAGCTTTTTAATACTTTAAAACAATTATGTATAGATCACCTCAAACAGGTTAAAATGGGTGAAAATCTTTCTATACTGTACTACAAGCAAGAAACTGTATTTTTTGTATAAATTTGCAGGGAACAAGTAAAATATCTCAGAATTTTTAAATAGTTTTAGTGTACAGTAGCTTATTTTCATTATTAACAMCAGACCATGTTGTAATAATAAAACAACAAGATTATTTTTATTTTAGAACTGTTGGGTGTTTTGTATGGTTTAATGTTTAATCTATTATATCCGACACACTCACACACACYCACCCACCCACACGGGCACATGCACACACACGCACATGCACCCACACACATGCAGAACGTGCCCAGGCACTCAATAATGCATTCAATTTGGCTGTTCTCATAATCTCCTAAAAGACTAGATAGTAATTTTTGCACATATATAACAGCATGCTACAGTAATATGCATGTGGCTTTCTCATCATTACAATGAGGTGAATTTTCTGTACACCTGTTCGCTCTATGCTGTTTTTAATGGGACTATTGTCAAAAGCACTTGGTTCCTCCTAGGCTGATTTATGTATTCACTGATACATTGATTGATATCTGTTAACTGCTTACCATTAGTGAATAAGTGCAGCATACTAAAGCCTCCTCGTTGCTTTCATCTGGGTGCTATTAGGGATCTTAATTCACACAGGCATTCATCAGCAAAAAAAAAAATTATAATCCTGTAATTAACATKCTCCAAACCGCTTTCTCAGACCCTTACCATAATGCACTGCTGTGAATAAGAAAAAAAGAGCCACATATTGCTTTATATGTTTGTTTGCTTTTGCAACCTTTGAGTTGGTGTTTTTTTAATATTCGCTTACATCGGGCAAGCAATTAAAATGGTTCATAAGGACTTAAACAGAGCACAAGGGTTGGAATAACATCAGTGAGGTTTCATCATTGTTGCCTCGGCCTAGCCAGTGCTTTAATTCATTACTGGGAATGGAGTTTCTTAAAGAACAAAATGTTCTCCTCAGAGTCTAATGTTCCAGTATACGGTATAAGGCTAGGTTTACTGGCATGTTGAGCTCCAAGTATATCACAAGTCCAATCCTAGACACAACAACATTTAAAGACATAAATCCAACACAGTCCCCTTTCTTCACCTCATCCTCAAGGGTAACATTAAAAAGAGACACCTTCCCTAGCCCCATTAACATCCCTTTGGCTACAAATATCCAAAAACAAATCAGTGACTTGACAGGAGTTGCTAGCTGACCCCAATCCACCTGAGCTGGGTATTTACAACCAGTGAGGGGCCTGAAGGATGGGGGAGGAAGTCCATAAATAATGGTCTGAACATTAGTAGGCCTGCGTTTAAGCAGCCAGCTCTAAACCCCTCGAGCCTGAGGTCAGCTGGGTTTGCTTGTTAGAATCGAGTTCTCATTGCTGTCATTTTGTCTCTCTGTTCCATTTCAGCAGGTTTTACAGTATGAAGTCGTTTTGATGAGTAATAAAATGAAACGGTTAAAATGTATAATAAATATATATCAATATTCAGAATGAACAGATGTACAGTATACTACATTCTAGAGTCAGGTACTGTACAAATACAGATTCTAATAGAAACTGCACCATGCACATGATCTGTTTTTCTGCTTTTGCACCTTCTTTTGAACAGCATGAGGCACAAGGTTTTCTGACATTCTGGAAAATAACAGACAACAAAAGTCTGAAAGGTCGCTATTGTCACCTACAGTATAATCAAAAGTTTCCTGAATTGGGAAAGGAAAAGTTTCTATTTAAAGACCCCCCCCCAGTTTGCTCAGCCAAAGAGCTTCTGTTCAGGAGCTGAGCACATTTATATCCTACAAATTTCTGTATATTGTTAGATTTTGTTGAACGAACCCAGCTGCACTGGGTTTCTGAGCATTTTTCAGTGTCTTTAGGAACATGCAAGAGAAAAACTTTCCTTTCTAGACCCCCCACACACACATCCCTATGAGGAAAGATTCTAATACATGCCAGTGAGTATTTTTCTGTTTCCTTCAATTATATTTGTATTATTAATAACTTATATGACTACAAGATGTTCATGGTTTCCTCTCCTCCAGCCTCAGAAGCTCTTGGCTTATACAGCGGATGAACAGCATTTTTTGAAACATCATACAATATTTAACCAAACTCATCTAGCTACTGTACTGTATCGTTCTATAAATGAATGAATACATTAAAACAGCAAAAGTTTCTGAAAGAATTTCACCCACCAGTGATTCCTTCAGAAGAACATGGAGCTGTGAATGCCTATTTTGGAGTGCTATGGCAAGCGGTGTGTGTCCGGAGCGGTTGGTGATTCTCATGGCTTGCTGAGCTCCAGGACACTGCAGCAGGACACTGGTTAGATCTTTCAAGCCATACTGTGCGGCAAAGTGCAGGAGAGTTGGAATGTCCTCTGACTGGGATACTGCAGATGACAACACCAGTTTTAATGCTGTTAGACCATATAAGGAATGAYTGAAGAGCTTTGCATCCCCTGGATGATCTACAGTAAATGCTTCCATAAGTATGTAAATGAAAAAACATAGACATCTATACTGTGAGCACGCACRGAAATAAACATCTTATAATAACTGTCGAGATCCATCTCTATGTGAAGACATGTGGTAGCAGTATCAAACACAGAGGCAAAAATAAAACACAAAATTGATGGACCTTTGCTGCTCTGGAAGCTATATGAAGGGTTACTTTACACCATGGCTTTAGCTCCCAGTCCAAACAATAACTCAGTGTGTAGGTGTTTGAAAGGCAAAGCTGGTGCATTATTTATCGGGCTTTGTACTGCTTCATATTCAGATTTTAAGAGGTTACATTATCGTATAAAGATTATTCTCTCGAATGTGTTKTTTGAATGTGTTTTGAACGAAACCTTCAGAACAGYAAGAAAATTCATTTGACCTCGGCTGTGGTCAGCTCGTCCCGTGAGTGATGACCGGCCCAGATGGCAGAATACAGCTCAGAGGCAGGTATTGAAAATCATTTGTTGGTCACGGGATCAATACTGACTACTGATGAACTGATTACGCCATCAATCAGAGCCTTACTTCCAAACCGCTCCAGGTCATTTAAAAGCAATTTTCTGTTCCTGCACTGGCCGAAGATCAGAAGTAGCAGCTCRAGACCATAGGTTTTTATAATGTAAGGCAACATTAATAAGACCGTAAGGCCATAGCCTACAATAAAGCTCTATTCTACTATATGCTACTATCTAGTGAATGTTTAGGGCAAATCTGTAATAGGTTGACGTTGTACAATCATCCAGAATACAGTATAAGAGCTTGTTTTGAGAGCTTTGTTTTAATCAGCAGGTGTGTGTGTGTATGTGCGTGTGCGTYCCTACACCAGCAAGACACTCTGTAGAGCTATTATCATTACACAGGTTTCTTAGGGTTGAGCAAAAAATTCCACCCCATCTACATTGCAAAAAACCGTGCCTGAAAATATCGACCCCAAACATTTCTGATATCTTTCTCAGCTTTTGTGTAGGAAACAAGGTCACTGTGGTGTAGACATATTTCTGATGTATGTAGACGATCCAATCCATAATTTCTTCGTTTTTTTTCTCCCACTCTTTGCAATATAACKCAGCTTAAAAATATAAATGGATCTGTACCTCATAAATACTCTCTCTGCACACTATCTCTGCTTCTAACAAGATCTTAACAGCCATGGAGTGTTTTTTGGAGGATTTATTTTTAACTTGGCACAAAAAAGGTGAAATGTCCTGTACTGTGTACGTACAGTAGGTTCCCCCTGTGCCGCCTGGGCAGCTCTGGCCCCTGGGGCATGACTCAACAAGACCTCTGGGACTGTGCTGCGGTGTCTGGCATTTGGCAGGCAGATCTTTTGTGGGTTGGAGGGCGGGSCATCCATTTATTAAAATTGTTTCTTTGCCTGCTTATTCCTGTGTGAGGTGAGCTGCAGTGCAGTGGTCATTCTGCTATACAGTAGTTTTTTTCATGCCTTTGGTTAGCTGGCCTTTGGTTCCTGTAGGCATAAATCAGCCTTGAGTGCCCATGATCCTGCCAACACYAGTATGTTATTAATAACCGATATTAATGCGTTAATGTTTTGTRGTGATACGACAYGGTGGCTTAGTGGTTAGCACTGTCACTTTGCACCTCCAGGATTGGGAGGTGCAAAGCATCAGTTCCCACCGTGGGTCTGTGTGCATGGAGCTCCCCGGGCTTGGTGGCTTTCCTCTGGTTTTCTCCAACAGTCCAAAGGTAAACTAATTGGCATTTCCAAATTGCCTGTAGTGTGTGAATGAGTGTATGAGTGCCAGGCGATGGATTGGCAACCCTGTCGAGGGTGTACCCTGATTTTTTGATCACTAGGTGCAATAAAATGATATAATAAAAATAAAAATTGATTTTGGTTTATATATGTCAAATACGTTTTTAGATTTTTTTTTTGAAGTATTCGTCAATCAAAAATGTGTTTCACCATCAATTTCTAACTGACCGTATTTATAAAAATGTCAGGTTTATGAATGTTTTCATATAAAAAGAAATAAAAACGAATAAATCCTAAAATATAATAAAACATTTATATAAAAATATTTGTAAAAATCATAAATCGTTTACACTTTTCTCATGTCGCGGCCAACAAAAAAACGTTATCCTTGACTTTAACTCATGAWGTCGCTAAGTGGCATCTAATGGTGCAGTCATGTTTGTGTACTCACAACATCATTTCCAAAATTCTAATGATTTAMTCCATCTCATATTTTATTTTTAACCTGTTCTGATAAATTGCTATAAAACAAATAGAAAAAATTGTTGTTGTGAAATATGTCACACTTTTACCTCTAAATTGGTAGTGCAAATGCCAACAATTCAAAATGTGTTCCATGTCGTCTGTTTGGTCTGTGTTACAGTATATCCCCCATAATGTTCTTTAAAAGATAAATGGGTCAGGGCTCTTATGGGTTARRWT
>QMIH01001775.1:72927-103665 GCA_003987875.1 Clarias batrachus | reverse complement strand
AAAAAAGTGATGGTATGGTGTGGTATATGGGGTACAAAGATAGTGGGGCCATTCTTCATCAATGGAAACCTCAAGGCCACTGGATATTTGAAATTGCTACATGATGATGTGTTTCCCTCTTTATGCACTGAAGCTGGCACGTTCCCTGAGTTTTTCCAGCAAGATGGTGCACCACCACATTATGGGTGTCAGGTCCGAGCATTCCTAGATGAAGAGTTTCCTGAAAAGTGGATTGGTCATCGTGGGCCAGTTGAATGGCCCCCAAGGTCTCCCGATCTGACCCCCTTAGACTTTTATCTTTGGGGTCATCTGAAGGCAATTGTCTATGGTGTGAAGATACAAGATGTGCAGCACCTGAAACTACGAATAGTGGAAGCCTGTGCTGGCATTTCTCCTGCGGTGTTGCTATCAGTGTTTGACAAGTGGCTGAAGAGGGTTGCATTGACAATCCATCACAATGGGCAGCACATTGAACACATTTTATAAGTGGTCAGAAACTTGTAAATAACTCATGAAATAATAAAGTCACATGTGTCACATGACCCTCTTCCTATTGAAAACAGGTCAAGTAACCCGAGATGTTCCCTTTCAAAAGCAATGTCTGACTTTCATTGGTTAACATTCATAGAATTCTTATTTATTATTACTTTTGTCAGATTAAAGTTATTTATGTGACCATTTATGTGAGTTTTTCTTTCATTGACCGAAGTGTACCAATTTTGTCCACATGTGTAATCTAAAATTTGTTTTCCATCCAATTAAAGGTTTTGAACTACACAAAGCAGTGTCTTCCCATCTAGGAGTTTCTCCACCATACTGTATATCAGATTGATGGACGAGTCCTTATCTGTTAAATTTTTGGGGACAAATGCCCCGCTGGCATGCGGGCACAGGCTGGTGAGCAGTGATGAGCAAAGGTGCCGTGGGAGCTTGAGCAGCTTGTCCTCTCGCAGAGATCAAAGGGTGGCATTTCCCTTTTTAAAGTCTCTGGGGCATGTCACATCGCCCCGAGAGTGGCACACGAGCGGACTGCTTTTTAAAGTCCAGTTTCCCAAACATACCCTGAGATACACTCCCTGCTATGTTTTATAGCACGGGGAGAAGCTTGGGATCATTAACGCCGATAGCTCACCAGCTGTGCTTAGTTAGGCCGTCTAGCTAGTGAGCTTCGGGGTGAGTGAGGAGCGATACTGATTTGGGCACACGCCCATCACAGGTGCACGCCGTGACACAAGTATACATTTACTTTGCTTAAATTCGATGCAAATAAGAAATGGTTATATGTATTATTATAATTTTAGTACTGTGATTGTAAGTTCGTTTAATGTTTCACTTGTATTTCATAAGGTTTTGCCAGCGCAAAAGGGGCCATTATTTATTAAAGAAAATTATGATGATCAAAAACAGCCTACTGCATTTCATTCTTATAATAGTACAAAAACACAAGCGGGGCTGAACAACAACGACATCTGTTCACGCAGTAGCGCGTCCTGACAATGTTTTAAATTTATGGTTATTTAGTTATTTTTTTTTTGTTTGTTTGTTTGAATTCGATACTAATAAATTTTAATTCTACATTTGTACTTTAATTTTAGTACTGTGTTCATGAATTTGTTTAACTACAATGTTACACTTGATTTTATTTGTTCATTAATCCTTGAGAAAATGAACTACAGATCTGGCTATTAAGAAYGCACGTTTCTTGAAAAAGGATCTCGCGCGCTTCCGCGGCAGCTCTCGGGAAGCTGTGAAAATGTCGTTCATTACCTGTAGGGGGCAGTCGTGTTTCAATCTGAAGTATTGTGTGTCTACTGAAGCCAAACATGCGTTCTCTCTCTAACCCATTGATAACAAGCGACAGAGCTCATAAACGTGTTGAGCTCAAACTTTAAATACTGATATGTATTTGTTCTTCACTTTCTTTTCAATGATGATTCTTCTTTGACTGAACTTTCTCTATTCAGTATTATTATCATTATCATTTGTAGTAGAAGTGAAAATTACCGCTGATTAACTATCTCTGCTGTAGTTATTACAGCGGATTAATTTCTAATTTCTAACAAGCAATCTACTAAATAATAATAAATAGATAAAATAACCCAGCACTTTAACATTTAACCCAGCAGTTTTAAGAGTGTAACATAAAAAATATTCCATTTGTAAAATAGCATAGGTGAAAACATAGGTTCTGTAAAAACAATACAACAAAGCTTATGGTAAATAAATTCTCAAACTACCTATTTACAGTACATGGAATTTTACAGGGTTGTCACTGAACGATTTACCCTGACAAAGAGCAATATAAGAATAGTGCCAGCTGGCACACCATAAAAAATAATTTCGTCATCTATTTAGAGTCTAAAGATTTTTTTCTAAACTTGTGCTACTGTTTGCTTACAATATTTGTTAATTATTTTTTTTATTTAAATGAAGCTTGGGCTCCGAGATGTTGAGCCTATTTCCTATTGTACGTAGTCTAATCAGAGCTCTACCGCCCGTTCGAGTGTAATTCATAAATTATGTTTATAGTAATGAAATGAGATGCACTAAATCGTGCTTTAAAATGAATCTACAATTCATTTCAAACATGCGGCTCGCAGTTTCACTTTACAAAGGGCAGCGTTTTGATCAAAAGGTGATAAACGCATGCGATTTATCGATTAAAATGCAGACATACTGCATTGATGGCTAGATATTGTTGATAAATATTTAAAATGATAATTAAATAAATAGCTGTCCATCTTTTTTGTGTTTATCTTATTGGTTTATTATACACTTCTGCACCACTTCATATAATAAATAGATTTAAATGGTAGTAAAGGTACCATTTGGTCATGTACCAATCTGCATCAAACTGAATCTCTCTGAGTAAGTAAGCATAATAATAAATAATGAATCCTCATATTGTCAGCCCATGGGTGAACATGACCAAATTACTGCATAAACACTGAAACACGAGGATTAAATAATTTAATTAAACACGAATATCCTTAATATGTTAAAATGTTGGATTTTTATTTAAAAGCCCAATATATATTTATGTGTGTGTGTGTGTGTGTGTGTGTGTGTGTGTGTGTGTGTGTGTGTGTGAAATGTGTGGCATTTTAATTCAAATCCAATATTTTAATGTGCGTCAAGGTGCATGGGCGTCAACTCGCACATTCTGTAATATTCCATTCTCATTCATATTGCCGCTGTTTTAGAGCCCTTTACTAAAGCATTCTCTAGTTATCAAGTTGATATACAGGTCAATCGTGAATTACACTCAAAGTATCAACTCCAACTATGAAGTCTGATTTCATTTGCTGGGGGAAATAAAATTTAAGCAGAGACGCCCTGTCTTGTTAATTAATCTAAAACCCCCTACAGTATTTGCCAACAGCGCACCCAGTTTGATAAAATCACACATATCTTGAATGAAAGGTGACAAGAAATTCAGCAGAATCTTCTGACAACGTGCTTGCTCTGAAGGACTATATTCGACAAGAATATAGAGAATAAGAATTGTATTTCTAATAAGATAATTAATTAAATAAGACAATTATATCAAATAAAGTCTTTATCTAAAAGCCAGACCAAATTTCTCATTTTACTGCTGAAGTGGTTAAATATGCTTTTACTGTAGATACGTAGGTTATATTTTAAAAGTACAACTGCAAGTAAATTACAAACTGCATGTAATTCAAAATATGAATAAAACAGTATTAGACACACATATATGATATGGGAGTATATACAATGAAAAAGCTATTTACACATGAGTGCTCAAATGTAAAGCAAATGCAATTATTAATTTATTGTGTATATTTAACTTCATTCAGCCATTTAAGTTACATGAAAAAATAACGTTACTGTAATCCCTCTTCTCACCTTTCATTCACAATACTGTAGGTGTGAAGTTATCAAACCGGTTTCGCTAATTGGCAGAATTGAGGATTTTAAAAAGAATTAACAAGACCGAGCAGACGTCTCTGCCTAAAATATATTTCGCCATCACATTGTACTGGAGCTCAGCACGTCTTCTTTCTTTGTTTTAATCTGTAATATTGCGAAATAACAAATGAAATGTATTTCGCGTATATGCTTAAATATTCCTTTTTATTTATGGACATGTGTATTGTGTTTGATCCGGATTATTGCGAGACGCAATGACTTTCTGCCATTTTTATCGATAAATCGAACGGGTTTATCAGCCTTTTGATCAAAACACTGCCTTTTGTAAAGTGAAAGTTTACGGACAAATCAGGATTCGCGCCCGACGATGAACAGCTTTATTTCATTCATAAATTCACATAAAATCCACATTCCAGCTTTTATTTCCAGCCATGTTCAAATRATAGATGAAATGCTGGACACAAACAGCAAGAAAAYGTTGTTTATTATTATAAAAAGAAGCGCTTCGTGTGCATATAAGAATATTTACAAAAAAAATATTGATTTTTTGTTCATTCATGTCTTCTGATGGTGCTCAATGTTGATACATTTTTACATTTTTCATGAATCAGGACATTTGCATAGTTAACACTAACTGAACAACAGGTCTTTACTTCGTAATACACCTGTCCATAAAAAGAAATATGTAGGCAAATACGCTAAATATATTTCACTTAAATATTACAATTTAAAACAAGAAAAGAAAACATGCTGTGCTTTAGTTCATACAAAATGTCTAGGAAGGAAACTGTTGTCGTTATTTTACAAAATCAGAACATATTCAGTAAATTTGTGAATTACACAAAGTACTTGTAATGACGCGGGTCGCACGAGGGGCAGAGCCACGCTTAAACTGTTCTGGCTGCTACCGCGCAGAGTTCTGAACAGCCACCGGCCTGGCCATTTATACACGCGACTGCCAGACAGACTAAGCAACAGTTCAGCGTGCGCGCTCAGTTTATTAGTGCCACAACCCCCCGCTCTCTCTCTATCAAATAAATAAGGGCATAAGCCCTGAGAGGTTTTTGCTTTAGTTTCCAGAGCTCGTCCGTTCTCGCGTAGAGATGGCGGAGCTCTGTTTATTTTGTTTCCTTTTGTTTCCATTTAAATTGTTAATTAATAATCCCACACCATCTCCAAATGGAAAGGTCTTCCCTTGCGTGTCACACACCCATCTAAAGCCCTGCGTATAGGTAACATTTTAAAAGTACAATTGTAAGTAAATTACAAACTGCATGTAATGTAAAATATGAAAAACAGTATTAGACACACATATATGATATGGTAGTATATACAATGAAGGAGTGGTCAAATGTAAAGCATACGCAATTATTAATTTATTCTGTATATTTAACTTCATTCAACCGTTTAAGTTACATGAAAAATAACGTGCCTGCCAGCCCATTGTTACACACGCGTGTGCAAAAAGTCAAAGTACAACAAAGAATACGAAAGTGTATAATCTTTAATAAAGTTAGCCTAAAACAATATGGTCTCCCATGCTGAAGCAAACATGATTTTGTTTTTGTTTTAGTCTATTTGTTGAATACAACGTGACTGCGCGCTCCGAGGTGAACACATGCAGACCCGCAGTTATTGTAATCCCTCTTCTCACCTTTCATTCATGATAGGTGTGAACTTATCAAACCGGTTTCACTGATGGGGGAATGGGCAGAATTGAGGAGTTCAAAAAGAATTAACAAGACCGAGCAGACATCTTTGCCTAAAATGTATTTCACCAGCAAACCCTAAACATAAATAGAAACAAATAAAATGTTTAATGATATCAATTAAATCAGACTTCATAGTTGGATTTGATACTTTGAGTGTAATTCATTTACTGAATATATTAACATTTTGTAAAATAACGAAACCCGTTTTCTTCTTGGACCGCACGTCTACTTTCCTTGTTTTAGTCTGTAATATTTAAGTGAAATACATTTTGCGTATGTGCTTAAATATTCCTTTTTATTTATGGTCTGGTGCAGTATGTTTGATCTGCATTATTGCAAGAGGCGGATGACTTTCTGGGTGAGTATATCTGCACCTTTTGTAAAGTGAAAGTATGAGCCGCGGTTTCACGCACGCCGATGAACACCTTTATATCAGTCATAAATCCACAATCACATTCCAGCTATTATTTCCAGCCGTGGTCAAATAATGGATGAAATAATTATTCATTGCTGGACACAACCAGCAAAAAAGCCAGATGATTATTTTTATAAAAAGCCCGAAGAACTTCATGTTTATATTTGTTCCTTCATGTCTTCTGATGGTGCCCGACACATTTTTATGTTCTAACGAAGACATGTGGACATATTCACGAATCAGGACATTTGCATAATTACTGTATATGTGGCCGCGTCTAGGTGTATGTGCACGGAGAGTTGGGGTATATGTGCGCGCGTCTCATAGGTGTGTGTGCGCGCATTTCATATGTAGTTGTGCGAGCAGTTAGTAGTATATATAGATGTGTGACTGTTTCATATATGTGTATGCACATGTGAATCCTGAGCAAGTTTGATTTAAATCCTATACGGCGCTGTAGGAGCGCGGAGTGTGTGTTTGCCACACRCAGGAGCGCGGAGTGTGTGTTTGCCGCTCGTAGGAGCACGGAGTGTGTGTTGGCCGCTCATAGGAGCGCGGAGTGTGTGTTGGCCGCTCGTAGGAGCGCGGAGTGTGGGTGTTTGCTGCTATTAGAGGCGCGGGTGTGTGTGGTTCGTTCATAGGAGCTGGTGCGCTATTAGAGGCGCGAGTGTGTGTGGTTCACTCGTAGGAGCAGGTGCGCTATTAGAGGCGCGAGAGTGTGTGGTTCCCTCGTAGGAGCAGGTGCGTTATTAGAGGTGCGAGTGTGTGTGGTTCGCTCATAAGAGCGCGTGTGAAGGTGTGGTGCGCTATTAGAGGCGCGAGTGTGTGTGGTTCGCTCGTAGGAGCAGGTGCGCTATTAGAGGCGCGAGGGTGTGTGGTTTGCTCATAGGAGCACGTGTGACTGTCAGGTGTGTTCATGAGTGTGTGTAGTTTGCCCATGCGAGTGAGTGCGTGTCGCCCATAGGGGCGCATGTGGGTCATGATTGGGAGAGTCTGTGTGTTTTGTGTGATTCTTGTCTGTTTGTTTGTTTTGGGAAGAGCCAAAGTGTTTTATTGTAATAAGAGAMWATGTTTTTTGTGAGGTGAGACACTGTTTGTTAGTTCCTGTTCATGTCTTGTTTGATTTGATTATTAAAAGACTTTTTTGATTTAAACTCTCTGTGCCTATGCCCGCCTTATTTAGCCCTTGGCAATAATAACAGCCCGGACTACCCTACAGTTCGTGACAGGCGCCTCATAATTTAGGGCATCTCTTTTCATCATTATGAACATAATATGAAGCACATAGATGCAGATTCATCATAAAATATTATTATTGTTAAACAAAATAAAATTCATGTTTGCTTCAGCATTGGAAACAATATTGTTTTAGGCTAAATAAGTATACACAATTCTTCGTTGTACTCGGTCTGGCTTCTTGCAGCTTCCTTCCATGCGCCATCTGGCGGATATTCAGTGAAGCACAGCACATTTATTTAAATACCTGAATGTTGCTTGAGGGATCTCCCGGCATGTCGCGCGCCAAATTGCAGGATCCCGCGGGAAAAAGCCCGCATTATTAATGGCCAGATCTGTAAGGCCTGCGGCGTCGGTCTATATTTATATAGCRCCATTATACAAATCTAAATACTGTCGCTGTGAGGCGCAATGGTGAAATTAGAATACCGCTCGTCTACCATTTGTATGACTTCGGTCCAGAGACAGGCAACAGTTCTGTAATCATAAGAAAAATGGCATTCAAACTTTTGTAGAATTTGCACGGGAGAAGTCAATACTTTTTGACAAATGTTGCACCGCTAAAAAGATTCATTTCACTTAAGGAGTTAATGTTACAAAAGGTTTTCAAGCAATGTCTTCCAGAGAGGATGGTACAATGTTTAAATGAGCAGAAAGTGACAATGATATCGCAAGCCGCAGTCTTGGCAGACGAGTTTGTGCTTACTCATCAAAATGTTTTTCAGACAATGGGTTCAAATGGGTTTAGTCCCCAGGGCTGTAGCGGACTTTCAGTCACCCAAACAAAATGGTGAGCAGTCTAAAGAGACTCGAAAATGCTTTTATTGCCATAAGAAAGAACATAGTTTATAGTGTAAACAGCAATCTCAAAGAGAGGAAGTTGCATTGGTTAACTGTGCTAATTTGTGTTTGTTGCCCGAACAAGAAAAGGAATTGCCAGACCCCACCTGTTTGCCTTTCTTGTTTAAAGGTTTTCATTGACCAATAAGAAGGATGACCAAGTTGAAGTAAGGATGTTACATGTGTGACGAGGAGCTCGCCACAGTCAGCAACAGCACGCATACACAACATATTGTAGACAAGAAGCTAGCGCGGATCAGTTATACATATGACTTGTAACTGGTTCACACACAACATACCTTACCGGAGTTTCTGGGTACTRCATTTGGTTGCGTCAGCATGCGTTCAGATTTCCTGCTGTATATGTTTATATATTTAGGCATTGTCTGTATATTAATAATATATTTTGTAGAAACGTTTAACTGTATTTAACTGTCTCTGAAATGTGTGTGGGTAAAGAGGGGACAATGTAAAAATTTGGGGATGGTATATTCCAGGAGGCGGAGCATCTTGCATATAAGGCCATCATCGGATGATGCCAAGAGGAGGGTTGGTTGGAGTAGATGGGAGCGGAGTTAGTTTTTGTGATAGTTGAGAAAGCTGAGTTGGAGTGTAAATTTTTGTATATATTTCGTAAAATTATTGTTTTGTTTCTTTTTTTATTTCTTTTTTCTCACTTTTTTTGTATACTGTGTGGATCACTTGAGCACTTTTTTTTCACAATAAACACCTGTCAGCACCAAAGTGCTATTGTGGTTGGGCCATCACTGGACTTTTTGCAAAGATTGTCAGTAAAGAAATGCCTTTGTGACAAGTGGTGTCAGAAGTGGGATGGCCAGCCGCAAGAAGAGGTCAGTAACCAAGCACCATACAGGACTGAGGTCCCAATTAATGTCTGCCCTGCAGGAAGAGGATGCATCATGGGACACCATTGAGGAGGAGGAAAACTTAGAGGCCAGTGGAAGGGCACCTGAAGCAGAGATGGTGGCGCTGCTAAGAAGTTTCCTGGTGGCACTGCAGTCCAGAGGAGGGGCTGCTACAGAAACTTCAGGGTTTGAGGGAAACTTTACAGAGTGCCCCAGTGGTCGGTCCAGATGCCTCCCATTTACGGACCCCCAGCTCAGCGAACACAGAGCACTCCATGCTTGCTCTGCCGACTCCTGCTCCACGTCCACGGCCAGCCACATCAGCAGACGCCTCACCCAGCGACAGTCGTGGGTAGAGGAAAGACCCGAAAATGCGCCAGTATCAGACTGGTGAGGACATCGAGAACTATCATCTTTGAGTGAATGGCCCAAACATGGTAGTGGCCAGAAGAAGAATGGGCGTGTCGGCTGGTACCCCTGTTGACGGGATAAGCAATGGAAGCATATATGGCGATGGATGAGAAGAGTTCCAATATATACCTGGACCTGAAGGAGGCGCTGCTACAAAAGTTTGACCGCTGCAAAAGCTGACCTACCGTCAGCGACTTCAGCAGTGCAGTCTACCACCTGGAGAGTCGACGACAAAGACCTACCACCGTCTGAAGGACCTCTACAGGAGGTGGATCCGGCCCGAAAGCTGCAGCAAAGAGGAGATCGGGAAGGTGATCATCCTTGAACAAATGCTACACATTCTCCCACCGGAGGTAAGGACCTGGGTACAAGAACATGACCATGCAGATGGGCTTACAGCAGCAAAGCTGGCGCAGCAGTACACCAAAGCCAAAGAACTGTCAGCACGGCGCCAGGTAAACCCCAGCACAGCAAGCAGAGACAGACTGGACACTCGAGGTAAGCTGGTAGGGTCTGGGGCGAGTAAAGCAGAAAAATACTCTACAAAGAAAGACTTTGTGTGTTTTTACTGCCAGCAGCGTGGCCATAAAGCCGTGTATGCCCGGTGCGTAAGCCGGAGTACACTATGTGCCTAGGGACTTGGACACTGATATTATAAACAAGGTGGAAGACCCAATGGGGTGCAATGTCTTGGTTAATAGTAAAGAGTTGCATGCTTTGAAGGATACAGGTAGTGCAAGAAATGTCATGTTCTGGACTTTAATACTGATTATACTGCATCAACTGTGATTCAATGTGTACATGGTGATGAACAGTCTTACCCAGTGGTTGAGGTAATGGTAGCAGTGAAAAATGCTCTGTTTTTGCTAAAGGTTGGGGTGGTAGAAAAACTGCCAGCTAACATGGTGTTGGGGAGGGACATGCCTATTTTAATAGAGTTGCTAAAAAGGGTTGATGTTGAACCTAATTATAGCCATAAAGCAACTATAGTCATGGCCAAAATCTTTGAGAATTACACAAAAATTTGTTTATTAGCCTTCTATATATTAGGCTTCTTTGCTGCCCTTCTTGACACTAGACCATCTTCCAAATGTCTTCGCCTCACTGTGCATGCAGATGCGGTCACACCTGCCTGCTGCCATTCATGAGCAAGCGCTGCACTGGTGGCACTCCGATCCTGCAGCTGAATCCTCTTTAGGAGACAATCCTGGCTCTTGCTGGATACCTTGAAGCCTTCTTAACAAGAATTGAACCTCTTTCCTTGAAGTTCTTGATGATCCTATAAATTGTTGATTTAGGTGCAATCTTAGTAGCAACAATATCCTTGCCAGTGAAGCCATTTTTATGCAACGCAATGATGGTGCACGCGTTTCTTTGCAGGTCACCATGGTTAACAATGGAAGAACAATGTCAAGTCTGCCATTCTAACCCAATTAGCCTGAGATAACGATCTCCAGCCTTGTACTTGTCAACATTCTCACCTGAGTTAACAAGACAATTACTGAAATGATCTCAGCAGGTCCTTTAATGACCGCAATGAAATGCAGTGGAAAGTTTTTTGGGGGGGATTAAGTTAATCCAAAGAAGGGCTATGCAATTCATCTGATCACTCTTAATAACATTCTGGAGTATATGCAAATTGCTATTATATATACTTAAACAGCAACTTTTCCAATTTCCAATATTTATGTAATTCTCAAAACATTTGGCCACGACTGGTACAGCAGAACAGCTGTCATTTCTGGTTATAACTAGAATTTAGGCCAAAGACGGTGTGCAACCTTTGCTAGAAATGTCGGACAGTTTATGTGAATGGGGGGAGCAAGAGGCCTGGGAAGACGAGGCAGCAACGACAGCTAGCTAAGTACCTGGGCACACAGATAAAAAGTGGGGATGATGTAAGTGGGCTAGAATGTGTGGATTGGGATGTACCTGACAATATTAGTGAACTACTTGCAGCAGATGYAATGCTAAAATCATTGTTTGAGTGTGCATGTAAGGGGAAAGGTACTAACGTGGGGGAGACCTTTTGCCTTGACAATAACATTTTATATGTCAGAGATAATGTTCATTGTAAACGGTTAGTGGTACCCTCCAGCTGCCACTCTTTTGTGTTAGATCTCGCATACACCATACCATGGTCAGGACACCTAGCTCATCAGAAGACGTACATCAGAGACAGAAATATTGCATCACATGCCCAGTCTGCCAGAAAACTAGTGCTGTTTATCAGTCTGACTGAGTTCCTCTCCATCGTTTACCTGTATCTCCACTCCGTTCCACCGCATCGCTATGGACATTGTGGGTCTATTAGAGAAGAGCAGTTCTGGCTACAAATATATGCTGGTATTTTGTGATTTATGCAATCTGATTTCCTGAAGCGTTCCCTCTGAGGGCTATCACCAACCCTAAGGTCATTGGTGCAGCTATTCTCCAGGGTGGGCTTCCCAGATGAGATTATAACAGACCAAGGCATCAATTTTTAAGTGGCTACCCTTTGTCCTGTTTGATTACCGAGAGGTACCCCAGGCATCTACAAGCTTCTTATCATTTGAGTTACTCTATGGGTGGCCAGTGCAAGGGCCTTTAGACCTGCTCCAGAAATGCTGGGAGAGACCAACATCCGAAACCCAGGAGAAGGGGATCGTAAGTTACGTACTGGAAATGATGGACCGGCTGGAGAGGTATCGAGAAGAGGCCCAGGTAAACCTGGTGCAAGCCCAGAAAGCTCAGAAACAGTGGTATGACCAGCACGCTCGACATCATGAGTTTAAACCTGGACAGAAGGTGTTATTATTACTACCATCCTCTGCAAGCAAACTCCTAGCAAATTGGCAAGGGCCATATACAATCACAAGGCAGATGGGGCTAGTAACCTATGAAGTCCATCAACCAGATCGATGGAAACAGCATCAGACCTACCATGTAAACCTGTTAAAGGAGTGGAAGGAAAAAGGCAGTCCATGCACTGAGGTGTTCCTGATTCATAAGGTACAGGAAGTAAAAAACCTGGAAAGTGAGATTGCGCCTGTGAAGCAAGAAGGACCGGTGAATCTTAGCCACCTACAAACAAAGCAAGTTAAAGAACTGAAACTGCTATTTGGGGATCTTCCAGCACTATTCACTCAGAAACCAGGCAGAACCCAAGCACTGAAGCATACAATTCATCTCAAAGATCCAACACCTATCAGACAGTGACCATACAGAGAGGTTGGTGAAGGCCCTGAAGGAGGAAATTTTAACCATGCAGAGGTTGGGTGTAACTGAGCCATCGGTTAGTGAGTGGAGCAGCCCAATCGTTATTGTGCCCAAGAAAGATGGGAGCCTAAGGGTCTGTCTGGACTTCAGGAAACTGAATGCAGTTTAAAAGTTCAATGTCTAGCCTATGCCAAGAATAGATGACCTGCTTGAGAGGATAGGCAAGCCAAAATACATAACCACCCTAGAACTCTGTAAGGGATATTGGCATGTTCCCCTGCAGGAAGACTCAAGGCTATACACATTGTTCCGGACTCTAATTGGTTTATACCGATTATATGGTAATGCCCTTCGGGCTTCATGGGGCACCAGCCACCTTCCAGAGATTAATGGACCAGGTCCTATGGGGTACAGAAGATTACTGTGTAGCAAACCTCAATGATGTGGTCATTTATAGTACTACCTTTGCTGAGCATCATACCCACATGAGATTTGTATTAAGCAAAACTGCAGAAGCCGGACTCACATTAAACAGCACTAAATGTGTATGGGCGAAACAGGAAACCCGCTATTTGGGGTATCTCTTGGGGTCTGGACAAATACGGCCACAGATCGACAAGATAAAGGCAATCAAAAACAGTCCAAAGCCCATTACATGTGAAGTCATTTTGGGACTAGTGGGGTGGTATAGAAGGTTCATACCTCACTTTGCAACTATTGCAGCACCCCTTACCAACCTCACGGCAAAAGCAGCAAAGAACCCAGTACAGTGGATAGAGGATTGTGAAAGGGCCTTCTCTGCACTGAAGGGCTATTTGTGGTCCTCACCTGTGCTGCAAAGCCCAGACTTTGAGAAACCCTTCATTTTACAGGTAGATGCCTCAGGAGTAGTGCTGGAAGCTGTACTTGCTCAACGTAAAGAAGGGGAAGAGAGACCCATATTATACCTGAGCAGAAAGTGGTTCCCTAAAGAGGTGTGGTATTCAACCATTGAAAAGGAGGGCCTTGCAATCAAGTGGGCCCTGGAAAGTTTACGTTATTACCTCCTTGGAAGGGAGTTTATGCTAGAAACAGACCATTGTGCTCTGACATAGATCAACACGATGAAGGACACCAATTCCAGAGTTGCCAGATGGTATTTAACTTTGCAACCCTTCACGTTCCAGGTACGACACCAAGCAGGGTCCAGGAATGTGACAGCCGACTATTTGTCCCGATTGCCAATGTTGAGGGATGTTGGCAATCTTTGAGAAGAGGGAGGTGATGTGATGAGGAGCTTGCCACAGTCAGCAACAGCACGCATACACAACATATTGTAGGCAAGAAGCTAGCGCGGATGAGTGCACACACGCTGCGAATATATGGCTGTATACACACACACACACACACACACACACGCAGACATGTGTATACATCAGTTATACATATGACTTGTAACTGGTTCACACACTCAACATACACGCTGTCTTGTATAAACAGAGGTTACTGTTTATTATAAGATTGTCAGTAAAGAAAGAACCCCAAGCTGTGATGCAACTTTACAACACCAGGAGCCGCACCAGTCCTTGTATATGTAATATGCACTGATGTCATACCCTTTTTAAGTCAGTCATCAGTTGTATCCAGTAGGCTAGAACAGAGCTTCAGTATGGAAGTTATGAAAGTGCCCATACATCGCATTCATCTTCAGTCTGACATGGTTTACTGATTTTGTAAAGATAGGAGTATGCCCTGCATTGCCAGTAAAAGGTGCGTCTTTCATCTTGGGTAATCACTTAGCTGGTGAGAAGGTGAAACCTTCACTAGAGGTAGCAGATGACTTACCGAGCCAACTTAAGACAGATGATCTGTTTTAAAAATACCCTAAAAATACCCAAGTTATATGCCCAAGCTAAGAAAGAAAATGACAAATCTTTATTTGACTATTTCTTAGGTACAGATGGCGAGTCTGGCAAACTTGCAGAGTTCGGTGGCCGGAGTCCGGTGATAGTGACCATGCGAGTTGTAATGGGCGACAGTTTGCCCTTGGCAGTCACTTATGAAAAACTTATCGAAGCTTAAAATAATGATCYTTCATTGGCAAAATGTTTTAATCAGTGGAGAACTGCAAATTGGATAATTGGTTAAAGATGGGTTACTTATGGAAAAATGGCATAAAGATACATTTACAGAGGATGAATGGAACGTAGTTTATCAAGTGGTAGTTCCCACCGTCTTTCATCAGCAAGTTTTGTTATTTGGGCTTGGCCATGTGCTATCAGGACATCTAGGAATAACCAAGAACTACGATCACATCCTACAACATTTTTTTTGGCATGACTTTAAGCAAGATGTAATACAGTATTGTGAGACGTGTCACATTTGTCAGTACATGGGTAAACCTTAGGTGATCCCACCAGCTCACTTGATCCCGATCCTTGTTCTGGGCGAACCTTTTGAGCACGTTATAGTAGACGTGTATAGTAGACTTTGCCAAAGTCTAAATCTGGTAATCAGTTTTTGCTCACAATTATGCGTGCCACTACCAGATATCCAGAGGCTATACCACTGCACAAAGTTACTGGTAAAGTAGTAGTCAAAATGATGCTAACGTTTTTTTACTACATTCGGCCTAAGGTGGTAAAAACGGATCGAGGTACCAATTTTCTGTAGAAATTGGTTCATAAGTCTTTAACAAATTAAATAGTACACACCCTACATCCAGTGCTTATTATCCTGAAAGTCAGGGAATGTTGGAAAGATTGCACCAGATATTAAAGACAATGTTGAGTATGTATTGTATTGAGACAGGCAACGAGTGGGATGAAGGAGTTGCTTTGCTTTTATTTTTAATTCGAGAAACATTGCAAGAATCCCTCAGGTTTAGACCATCAGAATTGGTTTTTCGGCATACCTTGAGGGTACTGCTAAAAGGTTTGAAAAAGAGGAGGATGTTGGGTATTGAGACAGGTGAAAAAACCAATGTGGTAGATTACGTAAGCAAATTTTGTCAAAGGCTACAGAAATCTTGTGCTTTGGCTCGAGAATCTTTGTCCAAAGTTCAGGGGTTAATGAAAGCGTGCTAGAATAAAGGTGCATTCACTAGATCTTTTGCAGTTGGAGACCAGGTATTTGTCCTCCTTCCTGTTCCAGGGTCTAAATTGTCTGCATGATTTTCGGAGCCGTACTTGATTCTAGAGAAAAAGAGAGATACTGATTATGTGGTGAAGACTCACTACAACCTCTTACTACTGAAAAGGGAAAGTATGTAGTTTCCTCAGTGAGTATCGCTTGTGACCAGGGCATAGCTGTGGAGAAAGAGACTGSTGATTTGGATGGTTTCTTGAAGTCTGAAGTAACCCCATTGTCTACCAGGCTACCAAACTCCGAAAGTTTTTATGCAACCTTAATGGTGATCAAGGGCAAGATATAGTTGACCTCTTTAACAGGTTTCCTTCTATCTTGGGTGATGTCCCCACAATAACAAATGAAACAACATGATATTATAATAAACAACCCACAGCCCATTAAACAGCATCCTTATAAATTTTATGCATTTAAAAGAGGTTTAATGAAGCAGGAAACTCGGTACTCGTTGGAAAAGGGTTTAGCTAAGCCCACTATTAGTCCTTGGTGCTCCCCATGTTCGTTGGTGGAGAAATCCGATGGTATTAAGTGTTTTTGCACTATCAATGTGTGAATGCCGTGACGAGACCCGACTGCTTTCCAATGCCAAGAATGGAGGATTATGTTGACAGTGTAGGATCAGCTAAGTTTGTCAGTAAGTTGGATCTTCTTAAAAAATACTGGCAGTTTCCGTTGACCATCGGGGCATCCGAGATTACGGCCTTCGTAATTCTGGACTGTTTTTTACAGTATAATGTTATGCCTTTTGGGTTGCAAAATGCTGCTGCGATATTTCAAAGACTGGTCAACTTGGTGCTCTTGGTTCCTAATTGCAATGCTTATCCTGACCATCTGGTCGTTTATTCACATACTTGGCCTGAACATATATTGTTATTAGAGACTGTACTTAAGAGCCTAGAGAAAGCATCTTTGAMTTGCTAAATGTGAAATTGGCAAAGCAACAGTGCCACTTTTTATTTAGGTAAACAAGTAGGACAAAATGTATAGAATGGCTGGTTACTATCTGTGCTTTTGCCGGAACTTTTCATCTTTTGCAGTTCTGCTGACAGCTTCACTTAGCCCTTTAGAACATTTTGTGTGGTCACCCGAATGTCAGACTGCTTTTGACAATAGTAATGCTCTGTTGTGCAGTGAGCCCGTGTTGTCTGTTCCAGATTTCACGATTGGATTTAAACTGGAAAATCAATGCAAGTGAAGTATTGGCTGTTCGACCACCCTGTTTGTTATTTCTCTGAAAACTTCAGCAAAAGTCAGCATAAATTTTCAACAATAGAGAAGGAGGCTTTGGCCTTGCTGTTAGCGCTGCAGCATTTTGAGGAGTATGTTGGTTCTTCTACTCATTCTGTTGTTATTTAAACAGATCAAAACCCGCTAACTTTTATTTCCCATATGTGTAATCAGAACCAGAGTTTGATGTGATGGTCACTTATCATTCAAAACTACAATCTTGACATTAGGTATAAAAGAGGTACAGATAACGTAGTGGCAGACGCGATGTCTCAAGCTTAAATACTAGTATATTGTTTTGGTTTTGTCAAACATGTATGTTTGTTCTTAAGGGTGTGGGTGTTAAGTCCCATAGTATTTTGGGGGATGTCTTTGTTGTGTTTTCTATGTCTTTCAGGTCCTAGGATTAGACATTGCCTCTGTCAATCTTTGTTCCCAGCGCAACAGCGATTCCCGTGAGAACCAATGAGACAGCTCTAACTGAGTATAAGAACCCGGAAGTGATGCATGTAAAGTCAAAAATGTGAAATGATGGCGCTGAGGTCGTTCCACGGGGAACAATTGTGACACGCTCAAAGTATGACATCACAGTATGCATTACTCCAGACTTACAAACACCATCTGTGACAAATAGCTTGCATTTAAGTCAAGAGACTGCAGGCAGTAACGTGTGAAACAGGGAAGCGCATTGGCTGCTGGTCACCTCAGGGACACTGATGGTATGATAATACCACTCCTTACTTACACAGAGGACTTTATTAATTACTACTTATCACTTGAGTCTGAGTTATTTGATATTTGATGTAATTAATATAGTACCCATACAAGAAAGAAACAGTAATTTATGTTATGCTATGAYTGTTGTTTAAGTGTTTGTATGTATCACAAAAATATTAATTAGATGTTGTGTATTACATGCTTCCTAAAAGATCGATAGAATAGTATGTGTAAGCTTAGTTAAATAATTTGTTGTTGTAGTTGCTTAAGTTTTATTTAACTAACATTTATCAGAAAAAGTGATGTACCCTTTTTCTGGCTTTTCATTTAAGGTTATCAACCTAGCTACCACTACCACTATCTCTCTGAAGCTCCTGCTCACTCTCTCACTCACCTGGTCGAATCTACTTCGAACAATTGTTGTGTAACCTGCAAAACTGTCAGACACGAGAATAAAAAGTGATTCCAGAGTTGATCCTCATGTCCCCTGTAGTTGACTATGGCTTTTTTYGAGTTTGAAGCAGAAGTTGATGTGYAAATTCCCAAGTAACTCGACAATGCAGGTGGGTGTGCGGTTTCTTTCTTTCGGATTATTTGCTTCTAGCCTCTCATTTTTAGATCTTGTTCGCTGTTCGTTTTCCTGCTGGTTTTAACCTTTCGCTTTGGTTTGCGCTTACGTCTCTGCTCGTTCTCCTTTTCGATTTTTTGCATCACTGACTGACTCATTGGCTTTGAACTCTCGCACTGGCTCACAGCGCCTCTGCTCACTCCGTTTTTTGACTGACGCATCGCTGACTGATTTAACTGGCTTTTCAACCCAATGCACTGGCTCTGTATTACGTCACTAGGATTTTCCTCCGAAACACGGTAGTGCTCAACTGCCAGCACGCCACACCTCCCTGGTTCAAAACTGTGTCTAAGCCAAGCCCCTTTGGTGCTGTAAATCTCCACTTGGGTCCTGCTCCTCTAACTCTCTTTATTTCTCTGCCTTGCCTGACAGAATAATCTGCCCACTATGGACCCTGCCGACTAAAACA
Organism: Clarias batrachus; assembly: GCA_003987875.1. Lineage (NCBI taxonomy): Eukaryota > Metazoa > Chordata > Actinopteri > Siluriformes > Clariidae > Clarias > Clarias batrachus. The sequence continues at coordinate 84,986 of QMIH01001775.1, read as the reverse complement.
GGCTAAGAACAGCCTTGGAGAGCCAGTGTGCCATGTTGGGCTCACACTAGCACGATCTCCAAAACATCAATCAATCTCTTAGAACCATTAGATTCCCTCGCTGCTCTTTCGTCACAAATTCAGCACCCCCAGGCAGCTTCACCTGCACAGCCCCTGGCCCTCGCCACTCTTCCAGAGGCAGCTCCTCTCGCTTTGCCATCTCATGAACCCTGCCTACCCGCCCCACCCTCCTGGTACCTGCCGTTCCTTCTTGTCCCAATGCTCCCTGGTTTTAGAGCTGCAAACTTCATCCTTCCCCACCGAGTGCTCCAAAGTGGTGTACATCATCACCCTATACTCGGGTAGGGCCAGGGAATGGGGCACAGCGCTGTGGGATGCTCAAGCTCCATGTTACGGTGAATTTAACTCTTTCACCATTGAAATGCGAAGGGTGTTCGACTGTTCCTACACCGGACGACAAACAGCTGTCCAAATACTTAATCTACCACAAGGGACTCGTTCTGCTTAACGCTATGCTATTGAGTTTCGTACTCTGGTGGCCTCCAGTGGTTGGGATGAGCCTGCTTTGTGTGATGCCTTCGTTAATGGTCTGGCGGAATCTGTGAAGAATTAATTGGCTTTCCTTGAGGTACCCACCAGCTTCCAAGAATTAACGGACTTAGCCGCCTTTGTCTTAGACAACGGGTGAGGGGCCGCACATCCAAAGACTGCCAGACACAGCCCCCCCCAAGGGGGCATCTCTACTCACTCTCTTCCCCCAAAAGAGAGGCCATGAACCAATACATCTCTGAATCACTAGCAGCTGGAATSATCCGACCTTCTTCTTCACCGGCAAGTGCAGGATTCTTCTTCGTAGAGAAAAAAGACAAGTCTTTATGGCCCTGCATTGATTATCGGGGACTCTCGGATCACGATTAAAAATCACTTTTGTTGCCTGGGACTCAGCTATTATTGGCTGTATTTTTAGTTATTTTGAGGGGACAATAAATTTATATTGCTATACAAACTTTGGACTGACTACTTTTCATTTTTTCAAAGAGTTATTTATGCAGTGTGGTCCTATGAAAAGATATAACTAAATATTTGCAGAGATGTGAGGGGTGTACTCACTTTTGTGACATACTGTATCCTTGAATGTTTGGCCACATCATAAACACACAGGTTGACAGACACAAGTTTAAATGGCTATTGAAGGTAAGTTTCCACACCTGTAATGCAGTTCTGTTGATATTTAGTACAGCATTAATATCAACAGAACATGTAAAAATACAGGCTGCTTTGGAAAAGAGTGCTGTTGCACAAAAAAGGAGCACAATAAAGGCAATAAAACGTAAACATAAATTACCTGCATGGTCAGGTTGCCAGGCAAAAGCCATTACTGCGCCCATGCCACAAAAATACCTGTTTTGCAGTATGCCATGACAGCACCTAGACAAGCCTCAGAGCTTCTGGAGCAGAGTCATGCACAATTATTACAATAGACAATACTCAAGAGTGGCAATACTTTATATTAAAAAGTATGCCAACTTTTGAAAAGAGATGATTTCCCCATTTTCCTCATTGTCGTGTTTTATTTGATGATGTTACAATTCTATTATGCCTTCCATATGAACGTAAGTCCTATAAGAAATAAAATTTATTTGTTTCCCTGGTTACTCCAGTTTCCTCCCACAGTCCAAAGACCTGCAGATTAGGCTAATTGTCATTCCAAATTGCCCATAGTGTGTGAATGAGTGTGTGAATGTACTGTATGTGTGTCTGCCCTGAGATGGATTGGCACCCTTTCCAGGATGTATCTCTTCTTGTGCCCTAAGCCTCCTGGGATTGGCTCCAGGACCCCCGCAACCCTGAATACAGGATAAAGCAGTATAGACGATGAGTGAGTAAGTGAGCATATTAACTGCAGTAATAATAATGGAATGTTTTTGCAGTAATAGTTATTGACTGCCATGATCTTGTATGAATGCACTATGGCAGATCTACAAATGGGTGACACTGGAAGCAGTCCTGGGTGGCACCTTGCTGGAAGTGGTACAGAGTGTGCATGCAAAAACAAAGGACCCACTCAGAATGATGATAACATTCATGAAAAAGATTTTCTATCTTTAATTTTTGTCATAATTTTATGTCACCGTGCAAATCAATTAACCTTACTAGCATATGGCACTCTCACTTAGATGTATGAGATGGGGAAAGTGGAGGCTAGCAGCACACCAGGTCTCACCACTGGAAGTGTTGTTATTAGTACATAACACTCACAGGAATCCAAACATTTTGCACAGCTAGTGAAGAATTAACTAATTGTAACAAACCACAGCAGTTACACCAAAGACTTTGAAAAACTAAATCCTTCTCAATCCGCATTGGTCAAGCAGCAACTTCTGCTTCTGCTACACACTATACACAGAATTGCATAAATTTTAATGACTATTATTTATTTATAATATTATTATATTATGATCATATTAATATATGATTATAATAACATTAATTCAGAGGTTGGTGCATGGTTGCTGATCATATCAGAGCTTTTTTTTTTACTACTACTAGCCTAGTTTTTATGGTAATATATTGGGTGACATTTTAGGCACATTTGAATATTGAGGAATGTTGTCCCCCTAGCGTATATTATAATTATGGCCTTAGAATATCAAGATACAGAAAATAACGTCTGATTTTAAAATTGGATATATAAGGATAATTAAAACACCTACTGTAAAAATAGAATTTAACAGTTTCTACAACCATCTCATCTGAAACAAAACTGAGTCCTCTCAAGTTAAGTGGGCCTGATGCCACTGGTATTGTCTGTTTTGCAGCAATGTCTGGGGTATATCCACATGTACATTTAGGTGACTTCATGCAGAACTGCAGTATAGAGAATGAGTGAGTGTTTCCGTTTTTTTTTTTTTTTTTTCAGTTTTTTTCAGCCTTACTCAAATAACATTTTAAAAATATTTGCTATTTGTAAATTAAATTTAATTAAAATAAAAATGGAAGCCTCCTCTTCTTGTAATAATAAAAATATGTACAAAAAATAATTTGGTGCTCTAATAACAACTGTTGTCAACACATTAAGTTTTAATGTTAGAGGATTACAGACTTGGTGAAATCATGTAAACTGACTAGCTAAGAAAGTAATAGAGTAGTAAAGTCAAATCTTAAAAATGTATTTTCAGCTAAACCTAGTGCTTTCCTTGTAGAACTGGAACAACTTTTAAAAACATTTTAAACAATTTGCTTCTGATTTCCTTTGTTCTGAAGCAGTATATGAAAGGATTAATTAAAGATGGAACAATAATTGACCCCACCAGCAATCCATTTCGTTCCTGCATGGTTAAAACTACACCAATCCTGGTGAGAAGTATTCCTGTGAAATGTGTCACGTAGTAGCACACTATAACTATAATGTGACTTAAACAAGTATTTATGGCTTTTTTCTTATCTGTGCTTGAGGTYATTCTTGAAACAACAACAACAATATGTACATAAGATAAGCAGATGAAACTGAATGTTACAAAAATTATACAAGTTGTTAAAATGGATGCATTATTAAAATATGGCTCTGGATCWGCACAAGTTACCCTTATAAGCGATGGGTAATTACAAAACATGTACTTCATAGTAGAATAACAAACTGGTAGAGGTGCAACAGAAGCAGGTAGCATAGACATTATTGAAGCTACAACCAACCAAAGGAAAATAGTAATTGAAACACATCGGACATTTGTTATAAGAGAACTGTATCGCAAAGGTGTGCTTATAGCAACAAACCGATCAAATGCCATGATAGTAATAGCAAATATCTCCAATGCTCCAGTAAAATCAAAGGCAAACATCTGAATCATGCATGGTCTATAGGATATAGTTTTATAGCCAACAAGAAGAATACCAATCATAGTAGGACATGAACTTGTGCAGTRGAYCATGTCTACAATTGATAAATGGCAGATAAAAATGTACATTGGCTGGTGCAGGCGTTTATCTGTGATAATAAACGCTATGTTTGCAGTGTTAGCAATCATAGTAATCAAGTACAATATCAGCATGACCACACCAACAGTCAGTGGTCTTTCCACATTGTCAAATCCAGTGAAAACAAATTCATTAATCACATTCCTAGAATCATTTTTAACAGACATAATTGTTTAAACTCACAAGCAGCTTCATTCTTCAATCTACATTGACAATAATTGTGATTAATCTTTAATGATATAAAAATGAACCATATTGAAACATAATGATGTAAATTAAATAGGCAGCTTGTCCAGTAATTGGATGGTTAAAGCAGAAGGAAGAACAATGGTCTTTATGTTCTAATAAATTTAAGAACTGACATGTAATATCATGTGCTTTTATTTATATGCACCACTAAGTGTCTATGTTGAAGCTCATTGGGTCATCAGTTGTACAACACTATTGCCCACCCATTTTTAGCGTGACATCCTGTATGTTTTTATTAAGCATTATTAAAACATATTTTAAATACAAAAAATAAAAAGCTATTTTTTGTCTCATCTATATTACAGCTGAATATTTATTTATTTTACAATATCTGCTGTCCTAATGCTAAATGTGTTCATCTAGCCATGTTAAACCCTAATGCAAAACAGTACTACTGTAGTAGTAAAATTTTTTTAGTAGTAGTATAGTAGTAGTCAAATAAGATGTAAAAGGATGATAGTAAGGCATTATAAAATAACCTCACTAACATATCAGATATACAACACTATACCCTTCCTGTATAGGTGCACCTATTAAAGCAGAACGTTACATGTTGGTAACCCGTACGGGGAATCTGTTTTTTTTTTGTGTATTTTCTGGTGTTGTGTGACTGGGCAGAACAAGATGGATGCTACTATTGTTAAGGCTAATGGCAATCATAACAATAGGGCCGACCCAGTTGGTTCAGGTCATGTGCAGGACACTGTTGTTGAAAGTAATGCTGGTGTGCCTCGACGTAATCCTATAGCTGAAATAACGTCCCAATTAAGCTCATTATACTTAGATAACAAACATAATGATTATGTTGTTAATAATGTGTCTTATATGGCTATTGTAAAAACACTGAAGACAGAGGTTTGTTTGTTTGTTTTAGGGTTTATTGCCATATCAGCTTCCCATGCTATTTCATGGCAAATATATATCAACTGTTAAACTTATTTATTTGAACAAATATAATATGATATAAGGGATTTAAAGAGTTGTAGAAAAAGTAAATACAAATAATAACAACATAAATAAATAAATAAATAAATAAATATCACATTGAACATGGCCTTGGCCAGAAGAACAAGATTTTGCATAAGGTTCTTTAGGTGCACTTTTGATAAAAATTGTAAAAGTTTTTCTGGTTTTATCTTGCAGAATATGTTTTTTTTAATCTTGTTCAGGTATAAATTGTTTGGTATTAAAAATTGGGCAGGTCAAGAGTATATGCGTTATCTTTAGAGTAATGCTACAGTGCTGACATTTTAGAGCTTCTTCAACCTTTAATAAATAAGCATGGGTTAAATTTCTATGGCCTATACGGCACCTTGTATATACAACTTGGTCATGCCTGGATTGGAGCATCTTTTTCCTACCAATGGGTTTATTTCAAATAATTTGTTTTGGTACTGTTCCCATTCTGCTTGCCATTTATTTAATATGTACTGGTTGATGAGGTCAGAGGGTGGGATTTGACATGCGCTAATTGGTTCTGTAAGGGCTTGTTTTGCTTCCGAGTCAGCTTGATTATTTCCAGTAATTCCGCTACGTCCTGGAATCCAGTAGACAATATTGTGATGGTTTTTCTGTAGTTGGTTTGCCTCGATTAATATATTGATAATTATTGGGTGATTTAATTTCATAGATTCCAAAGCTTGTAGGCAGGATTTTGAGTCAGTAAATACTAAGGCGTTTTGTTCCCTTTCCTTTTCGATATGTTCCAGAGCAAGTAACAGAGCCCTTTGGTCTGGGATATGATTTCCGTAGTGGTGTTGGTCGGTTATTGCTGTTGCAGAAACATGGTTGTCCATTTTTGACCCGTCAGTGTATATGGGTTTATAGTAGGGAAAAATGCTTTTTATTTCAAGGACTTGTTGGCAGAATATATACGGATATGTTTCAGCCTTCTTATTATAAGTCAGTTCCAGATCTGACTTATAATAAGTCAAAGTCAAATCCAAGCTCCAAGTCAAATCCAAGCTCCAAGGAGGGATTGGGCAGGAGTGTGTCTGACTTAGGATGTCCAGATTTACGCCTAAATCTTCCATGTGAGGTCTGGTGCGTATTCTGGTGAGGTCCTGAAGGCTCCCAATGCGAGTCTCAGTCCTTGATGGTGGGCAGCGTCTAGTACTTGTAAGTATGATTTTCTGGCGGATCCATAAATGATACTCCCATAATCCAACCTGGATTGGATCAACAGTCTGTACAGTCGTAGCAGCACTGTGCAATCAGAGCCCCATTTATTTTTAGCTAGTAACTTGATAATGTTCAAAACTTTTAGGCACCTGTTTCTTAAGAACTTAATATGAAAGATGAAGGTCATTTTGTTATCCCAAAGCAGACCTAGGAATTTGGCTTCTCTGACGACTTTAATGGGTTCTCTGTCGATGTCCTTCTGGTTCATGATGCAGGGATTGCAGAAGGCAGAAGTGAATACAGGCACTTTTTGTTTTAGAGAATCTGAACACATTTTCTATTGACCATTCATGTACTTTGTTTATGCATAATTGTAAATGTCTTTCGATTGTACTCATGTTTTTCCCCCTGTAACATATACAGACATCATCAACATAGAGGCTACACAAAATGTTTAGGCCAATAGTATTTACAATGCTATTTATTTTTATCATGAACAGTGTGACAGAGAGGATGCTGCTCTGGGGAACTCCTTGTTCTTGAGTACACAAGTCTGAAAGTGTGTCTCCTATATGAACTCGAAAGCTTCTGTTGGATAGGAAACTGGATATGAAGATGGGTAGGTTACCTCTGAAACCCATTTTATGCAGATCTTTTAGAATCCCGTATTTCCATGTGGTGTCATATGTCTTTTCCAAGTCAAAAAGAACAGCTACCACATGCTCCTTTTTAATAAAGCCATCATGGACATATTGCTCATGTCCTATAAGATGGTCTAGAGTGCTCCTTCCTTTTCTAAAACCACACTGGAAATCACTTATTTGATGATTGGATTCCAATTTCCACACAAGTCGATTGTTTACCATCCTTTCCACATTTTTGCAAATACAACTTGTTAGAGCTATTGGTCGATAGTTGTTAGGRTCWGTATGGTCCTTGCTTGGTTTAGGTATAGGTAAGACTGTTGCTTCTAGCCAAGATGATGGGATATTATCAGTTCTCCAGATTTTATTTATAGAATAGATAAAATGTTTTGGGGTAAGTGTTTTAAAAATTGATAATGAACTTTGTCTGGGCCTACTGCAGTGTCATGGCTGCTTTTCAAGGAAACTGACAGTTCTTCCATAGTAAAGGGTTGGTTATATGGTTCTGGTTTTTCAGTATGGAAGTTCAATTAAATCCTTTCTTGCATTTCCTGGCGTTTCCGAAATCTTGGGTGGCAAGTTTCTGCAGAGGAGTTTCTTTCAAATGTTTTTGCTAAACTGCCTAGGTCATTTATATGTTTTACTTGTGGTCCACCTCCCTTGCCTTTCATTTTTCTTATCACGTTCTATATTTTCTTTGTAGATGTGTTTCTTGCCAAGCTTGATACAAACAGATTCCAGCTTTGTTTCTTCGCTTAATTTATATATCTTCGTGCTTGTGCTTGGCTGATTTTTACTTTGATGAGATTTTCAACTGTTGGTTGTTTATTGAATGTTCTTACTGCTTTTTTCCGTGACTGTATAAGTTGTTTGCATTTATTGTCAAACCATGGGTTTTGTTTGCTTGGTAGATGATTTTGGGATTGTTTTATCTGCTGCTGTAATCAGTGCATTTGTGAACCATTTTATGGAGTCTTCATGATCCTGACAGTTCTCTATAAATCTCTCATGGCAAGCGGCTTGAAATGCCTGCCAATTTGCTTTTTCTAATTTCCATTTTGGGGGGGTTTGTTGTATTTTGGCTGGTGTTAGGTTTATAATCAATGGGAAATGGTCTTCCACAAAGGTCATCCCATACAAGCCATGAAAAATCAGTCAGCAGTTCAGGGTTGCAAATAGTTAAGTCGATGGCAGAAAAGGTTTCATGGCCTGGGGGATGGTTCACATACATAGGTATGTGAACCATCATTTAATAGGCATAAGTCATTTTCAATAATGAATTTTTCAATTATTTTTCCTTTTTTGTCAAGGTGCTTTCCTCCCCATAAAGGGTTGTGACTATTAAAGTCACCCATGAGGATATAAGGTGCAGGGACTTGTCCTATAAGTCTTTCCAATTCTTGGTATGTTACGGCATTATCAGGAAGTATATAGATAGAACACAAGGTAATTGTTTTATGTAATGTTAGACGAACTGCTACTGCCTGTATGTTGGTCTCTATTTTGATACGACTGTGAATGATATCATTCCTTACTAATATAGTTGTGCCACCAGATGGGCGTTGAATATTTGGGCCATATGCGTTTAGAAAAGTAAACTATTTCAGGGACATTGTGCAGTTTGGGGAGAGATGGGTCTCCTGCACACAAAAGGCAAAAGGGTTGCGTACTGCAGTTAGACGTTGTAGTTCAGCAAAATTGGCTTTCAGGTCGACAGGAATGACAGTTCCACTGTATTATGTGTTTATCCAGTTTTAAGTGGGTAGGACAAGAGGGTGCCCCTTGCTTCGAACATTTGGAGAGGGGCTCCGACTTCGAGAGTATGTATCCTCTGTCATTTCGATATCTTTGGGGTCAGTCTTCCTTTCTTTACTATATTGGTTTATTTTTAATTTATGTGAGGATGGCTTCTTATTGCTTGATTGGTTTTTATCAGCCAATGAATTGTCTTTCTGGTTTGTCTGGGTCTGTTGTGTTATTGTCTGTCTTTGTTTACTTAGGGTCTTGCTCTTGGTTTCCTCAAATTTTTGTGTTTTATCACTTATCCAAGTTAAGTCAGTTTGGGTCTCAACAGTTTGCAGTTGCGGTTTTACAACAGCTGCGAAGGTTTTCTCAGGTTTGAAGGTGTGGATACCTTCAACTAATCTTTGAGCCTCCTTATAGTTCACTTTTTTATGATCTTCAACTTTAGGATTTCTTTTTCTTTGATCCAGAAAGGGCTTTTGAGGAAGCTGCACAGTTACAGTTACTGTTGCAGTCTTCTCCATGCGTTTCCCCTCCACAGTTAGAGCAGATGGGTCTATTTTTGCAACTAGCTGAACCATGTCCGAATTTTTGGCAACTGAAGCATCTCAGTGGGTTAGGTAAAAACATATCAACCGGAACACTTAAGTACCCTAGTTGGATCTTTTCTGGGTGTTGGGGTTTGTTGAAGGTTAAAATGTAAGTGCCAGTCTTGATAATGCGGCCTTCTTTCTTAATTGTGATTCTCCTCACATCTATCACATCTTGGGATTTCAATTCTGCAGTTATTTTATTCTYCTCCATATTCTCCAATTCCCTGGTACAAATGACTCCTTTACTGTTATTTAGAGTTGGGTGATTAAAAGCCTTTATAGCTATACCAGCAAGAACACTTGTGTGTAGTAGGTTCTCAGCTTGGATTTTGTTACTGCATTCTACTAAGATCTGGCCAGATCTTAGCTTTTTAAAATTTATTCACTGTCCCTGCTATACCAGCAATACTTCTCTGTATAGCAAATGGGGATAGCTTGGAGAGTGGAGAATTGGGATCCAGGGATTCCAGCAGGATATATCTTTGCATGTTGGGGGAAAGTTGTAGCTGTTCCCTAAATCACAGACCAAATCTTGATCCAATAATCGTCGTTTTGTGGTTTGAGTTTTTGCCATGTTGATTATGTTTCGTCATCTCTACTCTTCGCCCGCCTCGGAGCCCAACAAGGGGATGCACAGAGCCGCCATTTTCCACCTGGTATGCACCAAAGATATAGGGATGATATACTTGAGAAAGTAAAACAAATGTTTACATGACTCAATTGACCCTTAACCAACGCCTTCTACCTGATAACCTGTAAGATATCCAGAGCAAGTCTTGACCAGCCGATTGATTGGAATGGGCCCTTCCAACCTCCCGTCTAAATGAAATTGGAGCCAAAGTATTGTATTGGAACTGAGACATCCGCATTATGTCACATTCCTCAAATACCAGGATCTCGGCATCCACTGACATGGGTCACAACTCACGGCTTAACAAGTTGCCCCATTTGTCATCTCTTACGATCAGCAAGGGGTGCTAGGGGCCTATTCTACCCTGGGTCCCCACGGGGGCGCAAAGGTAAATAACTATAAAGTGGATTTATTGGCTCTTACTGAGAAAGTTTTTAAAGAATCCACTAGTATTACACTTAACAGGGAAAGTAGTTTTCCGCAGGCTATGGGTGCTAGCTTAGCAGGGTTGGAGAGTTACGTCCACAAGGCCCTGGAAAAGCTGGAGAGACTCTGCATCTCTCCGCAGAGTGTTTCCTGCGGATGCTATGTGGGAGAAGCAAATGAAGAAGCTATGTCTCACTAGCATGTCTACTCTGCTCCGACCACAGTCCCGCCCCCCTGCATCATCAACCACAGAGGAGCAGGCAGTGGCAGAGACATAGGAAATGCTGGGAGCATCTTTTTAAACAGGCAGCACRAGGAGAAAAGGACTGCAGGGGGGCGAAAGTTTCAGGGCAGATGGGGGCGGCCCAACACAGCCAGGAGGAGGTGAAGAATGGAGCTCTAGAGCAGGCTTCTGAACCACCCCTGGCTAGGCTTTCCATCACTTAGCCCCACTYTGCAGCCTCTCAGCTCTACTACGCGTTGCACCCAAAAGCAGCTCCGCCACAGCTCAACACTGAGTTGTCTTCCACCCTGCCCAATGAATTGTGAGAGATATTGCAAACTCAGCGGGGAAGACCCCCAGATAGCTCTCCTGGCAACTCACGTGGACCCCGGAAAGTCACCTGACCTGGCGATCACCTTTGAGCACCACCAGGGGGCGTTATATCGGAGGGTTCCTGTAAAGAAAGGAGAAAGATTCCAGCTGGTGGTCCCTCAATCTTTAACACAGAGGTTCCTACATGACTATCATCATAAGCCAGCAGTGGGGGSTAAAAACACTACTCAAGCTCCTAGACATCGTCTGGTGTCCCGCCATTCGCAAAGACCTCTGGCAGTATGTCCAATCATGTGAGGTCTGTCAGAACTTCAACAGCCAAGATAAAGGAAACCAGTGGCAACCAGATATCAGCCACGCCCTTCACTCCACTCCTCAGGAAACCCGGGGGAAATCCCAACAGTACTACCACTTGGCAGACCTCTCCAGGGACCACGGGCTCGGCATACCAACCAACCACTCACAGCAGCCCAATCAACATACAGTTAAACAGCCAACAAAGGGTCTACAGCAGAGAAAAAGCTAGAACACCCGAGAAGTCCGACCACCAAACAAGCCAGCTTCCAATGTTCCCGGTAGACCAAGGAACTCATGGAACAGGCTTGGACAAAAATGATGGTACCCATAGAAAATACTGAAAATAATGTCAGCAAAGGGACATGTTAATTCAAGGTGTGTCCACTAATTAGCATCACAGGTGTCTACAATCTTGTAATCAGTCAGTGGGGATATATATAGGGCTCCAGGTAGTCACTGTGTTGTTTGGTGACATGGTATGTACCACACTCAACATGGACCAGAGGAAGCGAAGGAAAGAGTTGTCTCAGGAGATTCGAAAAAAAAATTATAGACAAGCATGTTAAAACTAAAGGCTATAAGACCATTTCCAAGCAACTAGATGTTCCTGTGACTACAGTTGCACATATTATTCAGAAATTTAAGATCCATGGGACTGTAGCCAACCTCCCTGGACATGGCCGCAGGAGGAAAATTCATGACAAATCAAAGAGACGGATAATCCGAATGGTAACAAAAGAGCCCAGAAAGACTTCTAAAGAGATCCAAGGTGAACTTCATGCTCAAGGAACATCAGTGTCAGATCGCACCATCCGTCGTTGTTT
>QMIH01001775.1:61168-71770 GCA_003987875.1 Clarias batrachus | reverse complement strand
CAGAAGCAGGTTCCATGTTTCGCTTGTCTTTTATTCAATTATATGCGTGTTTAACTTGCAAAGAAAAATAAATCATCAAAACAAAAGTTCACAAGCGACTTCTCCCCGGCTGGGGTCTGCAGGTGGGAAAAAAGGAAACGAAAGAAAACAAAACGGGCTCGTAAGCCAGCGGACTTGGTCCGGAGTGATGACTCCTCGCCGTACCAACAAAGCCACACCTGCAGACACCGCTTAGTCCTGGGGGAAATAGAGAAGAGATGTGTTTAAATAAGACATGCAAACAATTCTGGAAGGTGCACGACAGTGAACAGACAACGTGCTACGGGTTCGACCGGAATATATAGGTAGACACACGGGGGTACACAGGTGCTCTTCATTAGTGTTAAAGTGTAGACAATACACACGTAGACACACTAGGTGGGGATAAAGAGTCGACTCAGTAATCCGGTGAGCTAGATCTTATTTCCCCGTGCTGCGGTGGTACAGATGTTACACTGACTTGAATTAAAGAAAGGGGGCATTTTAGTTTCACACCCTGGCCTTACTGTTGAACCCTGATTCAGTTGTTACTGCTTTATTTAATTAACTTTCTTTCTGGTTTGACACATTCCATTTGATTTAGTAGATAGAATGATAATTGGGATAACTGGGAAGATAATCCAGGTGATGGGTGACCACAGTAGGGCCAATGATCTAAATCTGTTTTTTAACAGATTTGATCAGACATCTACCCCACCTCAGCTTAGTATCATAAATACCATCAGTTACTAACCCAGCTTTCAGGACCTCAACCCCCCCCCCACCTCACCTCACTGCAATGCCCCATTGCCCCCTCGTCAACCACTACAATACAACGTCCTCAACCAGCCCTGCCCTCTCGACACTGCTGAAAACCTTACCCACAGAGCCCCTCAGGTTCTCTGAGATTGTGCTACTCAGTTGTGTGGATTGTGTCAGCACATCTTCAATCGGAGCTTGAGCATAATGACTGTACTAGACCTGTGAAAGACATCATGTCTTGTTACTGTGCCTAAGAATAAACCCCAAAGGACTAACAGTTACTACAGGCCTGTTGCTCTGACCACATATGTCATGAAGTCACTGGAAACACCCTTTAAGGTCCGTAAGCACATCCAGACTATCGTAGGACCATACCAGGACCCTCTGCAGTTTGTTTAAAAGCCTTGCATTGGTGTGGAGGATGCCATTATCTATATGCTAAACAGAGTATATACATACCTCTAGGAGTAAGGTGAGAGTCATGTTTTTTATTTTTTTATTTCTCGAGTGTATTCAACACAATCAGACCTGAGCTACTCAGTAATAAGATACTGGACATGCGGGAGGACGTTTCCCTTGTGACCTGGATTACGATAGATAGTTATCTAACAGGTCGTCTACAATATATGAGCCTGCAGAACATCACTTCAGACACTATTGTGAGCAGCACAGGGGCCCCTCAAGGGACAGTCCTATCTCCCTTTCTGTTTACACTTTACACCTCAGACTTCAGATATCACTCACAGTTTTGCCATCTGCAGAAGTTCTCAGATGATTCTGCTCTCATGGGCTGTATCAGGAGAGGCCAAGAGACTAAGAACAGGAGTGTGGTTGACAGTTTTGTGGAGTGGTGTGGACTAAATCACCTGCAGCTCAATGTTTCAAAAACTAAAGAGCTAGTGGTAGATTTTAGGAAGCAGAGGACTATCCCTAACCKCATAAACATCATKGGCAGTGAGGTGGACCTTGTGGACAGCTACAAATACCTGGGTGTTCATATTGACAATAAACTGGACTGGTCAAAGAACACTGATGCTGTGTACAAAAAAAGGGCCAGAGTTGCCTGTAATTTCTCAGGAGACTTAATTCCTGAGACTTAACAAGCTCATCAGAAAAGTGGGCTCTATCAAAGCAGGGGAGCTGGAGACTCTAGTTGAGGTATCCGAGAGGAGGATGCTGAAGAAACTTCTCAATATCATGGACAATACATCACATCCCCTACCTGAGTCACTGATGTCATACAGGAGCACATTCAGCCACAGACTGAGACTACCAATGTCTAAAACTGAACGCCACAGGACGTCATTTATACCAGTGGCAATTAAACTCTATAACTCTTCCCTTTTAATTTGGGAGCTTTCATGACAGCATAAGCAATAGGACTTTATCATGCCCTGATACATTGTGCAATATTATCACAATAACAATATCACATGCAAAACCTCTAATTATGCAATATTATGAATATTATGGTGTGCAATATCATTACTAATCTATATGCAATGTCAAATATTATGTGCAATATATATTCTGTGTGCAATAACATGACAATTCTGCACCTTTCTGTTCAGTCAGTAGTTTAGTTTTTCTATGTATTTTTATCCTACTTATATGTTTTTTTTTTACATTATAGTATATTATATTTTATTTTTATTTTCTAATTTTCTTATCCTATTGTATTTGTATCTTTTAAATATGCATCCACTGGAGACACAATTTCCTTCGGGATTAATAAAGACTTAACTTATGTTAGAACAATTTTTTTTTTTAATAAGTCCCAAAATGCATCCAACTTCACATAATGTACACTAGGTAGTCAACACGAATGCCTATTTCCACCATGCTCACTGCCGCGGCAAAACAACAACGGGACAAAATAAATCAGTCGCATTTTAAAGTCATCCGTGAAATCACCGCCAGCTAATTTCAATAAGTTGTATCGAAGACATACTATAATGATTGTAATTTCCATATATCGGTGTCCTTTTACAACAAACATGAAAAAACAGAACTATTGATATTAACTGTATCATAATGAGTAAAAAAAAAAAAATTGGTTAAATGTTGTTTACATAGATGATCAAATTCACTAGCTGACAATTTTATTTGTACAAAGAATGAACTGATATATAACTTCTCTCTGTTTGTACCTGTTTATTGTTATAAAAATACATTACAATACATCAAACTTTAAATATAGAAATTACTGGAAAAATAGACTTTTAGAATAGAACATTAGAATAACTCAAAAATTACTCAAAAATACGGTGYTGTTTCTGTAATCACATTGTTGGGTTGGTATGCTGGATCAAAATTCTGGGTTATCGTTACGACAAAATCGAAAGATTGTTCTGTCACCATTGTGAGTGAATTTAATTAAAAGTAGAATCTTATAAAGGCTATGTAACTTGTGAAGTTTTATTATATAGTTTTTGCACATTAATCAGACAAACCTTTTCTGATGCACACACAAAGTCTGTTTTCTGGCTATACACTAGTATTACATATGATATAATCGTAATGCTGGATATAAAGGTATACATTTACTTTGCTTAATTTCAATGCAAATTAAAGGTATACATTTACTTTGCTTAATTTCAATGCAAATAAGACACTCCTATTTAATTTAAATTCTGTAATTTGTACTGTAATTTTAGTACTGTGAATTTTTTTTTTTTAAATATTTGTTTCATTTGTATTTCATAATGTTTTGCAGCAGTGGTGCAGCGCAACAGGGATGCTACTGGAATATTAAAATGTAATTTTTAAATTATTTATTAAGGAAAATCATGATGATCATAACAGCCTACTGCATTTCATTCTTATAATAACGCAAAAACATAAGCAGGGCTGAATGACATTGACATCTGCTGATGCAGTAGCACGTCCTGACAATGTTTGAATTTTATGGTCATTTAGTTTCATTTATTTCAGTTAATAAATCTGCTATAAAAGAACCCAAAGTATTAGATGATAAAAAACCCTACATGTGCAGATTTTCTAATTACATATATTAAAATCTAAAGACTCACTGTTACTGTTTACTTTGCTTAAATTCGATCCTAATAAGAAAGTTTTAATTAAAATGTAATTCTAAATTTGTACTGTAATTTTAGTACTGTGACTTTGAATTCATTTAATTACAATGTTACACTTGATTTTATCCACCACGGAATGCCGACCTTGAGAATTTCAAAAGAATTTAGTATTTAGACACAGATTTTTGGAGAGTTCTTTAGTCTTTATACAAGTGACCAATCATACAAAGATTAATGTATGATTAAGGTTGTTCACACTTCCTCAGTCACACTGAACATTCTTTCAGTTCGTGAAAGTTTGGACAGTTCCTTGAATCAACATCTGCAGTGGAATTGCTTGCATCAATGCAGACTCAGTTGAAACATTATCTTCACAAGAGGCAAAGTGGTGGCGCATGGTGTCAGCCATGGTGTAGTTCCCTATTCCACAGTTATTGTTGTTATTTGTATTAAAATCTTATTTTCAGACTAGAATTATTACTACTTTACAGTTTTTAACAGGCAAACATTTTACATATACATTCAAAGTGTGTGCAAGGAACAAAAGACAAATTAATTTAATTAATTCCCATCTTACAGAAAATAAAAATATAAAACAGAATCACTGATTTGGAAGTAGATCACCCCATCTTTTATTGTAAGACTGCAGTCCTAAAGTCATTCCACACATTTTCAGTAGGGTCTGAGCCTGGGCCTGGTCTCTGACAGGGCTATGCAAGGAAATTCACCTTTTTCTCCTTCAACCACTGTGGTTTTGGTAAGTGCTTTCTGTCATTGTCATGTTGGAAGTTAACCCTTTTCCACACTGCCCACTTTCTGGCAGAGGGTACCAGATTTTCATCAAGAATTTTATGGTATTTTGTTCTATCCATTTTCATTCTTTAAAGACAAGTGCTCCAACCCCTGCTGCAGAGAAGACTCTCATAACAGAATTACCACCTCCATGCTTGACTGTAGGAATGGTGTTATTCAGATGTATTGGATTTCTACCAGCCACATAGTTTGGTGTGTTTTGAGGAGTGTTTTTTTTTCTTCTTTCAAACCTTCCAAAAGTGTTATAAATAGCAGTTTGTTCTGGGAAACTGGGTTGAGCATTGTATTTATCACTGTCAAGTGGGCAGTCCTTTTTGTTTTTATTTTGTTTCTTTGCGTTTACATGTGGTCTAATCATGTTTCAAGAAGGCCCTACTGTTGGTTAGCTTTATGTTCATTGTGCTGGTGGATTCATGGAGCTGTCTTGTTAAGTGTTATAGTTAGGCTGTGTTTCCTCATATGTAAGCACTGCTCTGTGTTTCCAGTGTGGGTTTCCTCTTGTTTAGTTCCTTGTATGTATAGTCCCTTGTATGTTTAGATGTGAAGTTATGTCTAGCCACGTGACTGCTTAGCTGCTAGTAGGTTTAGCCAGTAGTAGGCCTTAGCTGCTAGTAGAGTTAGMCCCTAGGATGGTTAGCCTCTAGTGGGAGTGACAGCTAGTGGTTTTGGTCCCTAGTAGGTTTAGCCGCTAGTTTGGATTAGCCTCATATGTGCCTAGCCTGTTATGTCTCAGTTCCCTTGAAAGGTCTGTTAATAACCCAGTTAGCCACTAATCTCTTTAGGTACTAACCCGGTTAGGTCATCAATCATTATAACAATAAACAGTGTAGCTACTAATTCAATTTTAGAACTGCGTCTTTAGTTAGATCCAGCTCTTAGCCCGTGTTTGCCTTTGTGTAGCGCTGAGTCCTAGGTTATAGTTTGAGGTTGTTATTTTTGTTTTCTTTATGTTCTTACTTGTTGGTTTTGTAAATAAAAGACCATTTGTTTCTCAAACCCTCTGCGTTTATGTCTGCCCTATTTGCCCACGGCAACTACATTCGCCAGATCTRCCTGTAGTAACACCTGGATCATGACAATAACTCGCCATTTATTTTATATTTTACTCAGACAATACATCAGCACAGAGGCACCTTTTATTTTTCTTGCCTGTGCACTCTTGTACTCATTTTGTGTCTGCAAAAATTATAAAAATGTAGAAATATGTAGAAAKACTCAGTCTACTGTTTTAGTAATCTAATCAATATAAAATTAGACCACATTCAATAAACAGCCAGCACATCTGATCATTGTTAAATATTAAATCTCTTACATAATGTAGTTCTAGTTAAATGTAGTAGGAATTAAGGGAACAGCCCTCTCCTTGCTCAGATCCTATTTGACTGATCTTTATCAGTATGTAGATTTAAATGGTTGTAGGCCCACTGGTTTTTTTCCTTTACATGGTTCCTTTGGGCAACATAATCTGTAAGCATGATCTTAATTTTCACTGTTAGACTGACAACACACAGTTATACTGTGTCTCAGCAAAACCAGATGATAAAAACCAGCTTGCTAAAGTTGAGCAATGTGTAAAGGATATAAGAGACTGAATGCTAACTAACTTCCTTCTGCTTAATCCTGATAAGAGAGAAGTTCTAGTCATAGGACCGCATGGAGCTAGAAGCAAGATTTTAGATCACGCTGTAATTTTAGAGGGCCTTTCTGTTCTATCTAGTGCAACAGTAAAAGACCTTAGTGTAATTATAGATTCTAGTCCAGGCATGGGCAAACTACGGCCCGGGGGCCATCTCTAAAAAATGGCCAAATATAGGTTATACAGTTGTGCTCAAAAATTTGCATACCCTGAAAGAATTGTTAAACCTTTATTCATATAAATATGACTGATAATGCATTTTTCTTATTTAAGGATTGTGGTCATGTGAAGTCCTCCTATTTTAAACCTAATGATAACTGAAATCACCCAAACAACCCTGATCAAAAGTTTACCTATCCTTAAATGTTTGGCCACATTGTAAACACACAGGTTGACACACACAGGTTTAAATGGTTATTGAAGAGAACTTTCCACACCAGTAATGCATTGTAATTGTAATTCATGTCCGTGGATAAATACTCAATGAGTTTTTCAGCTCATGAGGTGATGCACTGACCTGGCTGGATACTGCACTATGGGGAAGACAAATGAACTGCCAATGGACAGTAATAAGTAATAAGGTGGTTGAATTTTACAAAAGCAGGAAGAGGATATAAACAGGTATGTCATCACTTGAAAATGCCAGTCTGTACTGTTAAAACTCTAATAAAGAGGTAGAAAATAAGAGGTTCTGTTGATATTAAGCCACGATCAGGTAGCCCAAGAAAGATATTACCCAGTACTGCCAGAAAAAAATTGTTCGCGTTTGGGATGCAAAAAATATAAAACACACACACAACTTACAGGCTGCTTTGGAAAAAAGTGCTGTTGCACAAAAAAGGAGCACAATAAAGAGGTATGTAAACACAAATGACCTGCATGATCGAGTTGAGAGGAGAAAGCTGTTACTGCGCACATGCCACAAAAAGTCGTGCTTTGCAGTATGCTACCTAGACAAGCCTCAGCACTTCTGGAAAACAGTCATGCACAGTTATTACAAAAAACTGCATGCCATTATGTATGTTAAGGGTGGCAATACTCAACATTACAAAGTATGGCAACTTTTGAAAATAGACTATTTCCTCATCTTCTTTATTGTCGTGTTTTGTTTGATGATTGTATGATTCTGTTTGGCCTTCCATATGAATGTAAGTCCTAAAAGAAATAAAATAAATGTGTTTTCCGGATACTCTGGTTTACTCCCACAGTCAAAAGACCTGCAGATTAGGCTAATTGGCACTCCCAAATTGCCCATAGTGTATGAGTGTACAAGTTAGCTGAACAAATGAGTTTGTAGAAATGATACTTTTCAAGTTATCTGAACAAATTTGACAGTAAATGTCACCTTAAACTTCCAGCAATATAAACTCTACAGAGCACTGGTGGTTCAGTGGTAGGTGTTTCGCCTGCCATGTGGAAGGCCCGGGTTCGATTCAAAGGCTGGATTGTCTGCAAAAATGTATTTGATTTGCACAAGTTCAACAAACTCAAAAATTTATTCTGTTAACTTAAAATTGGAAACATCATTACTTAAAATTTGCTGTAACTGATTACCTCAAATATTTTGAGTTTTGCCAACTTAATCGGGTTTACATTGTGGTAAATTATCCCTCTCTATCTGATCTGCTAAAATGAGCAGCAACTGACTGAAGTTCACACCAGTCCGCCATCTTCCGTGACTTTTGACGTAGCACCAGGGGTAGACTGGGACCAAAAAGTGGCCCTGGACTTCCTGGCCCACAGCAGCCCACCACATCCCACATCACAATACACTGGCTCAATAATGTGGAGATTTATTTTTAACACAACGTACTAGAATAGAAATATAATGCAATACAGAAATAAATGTTTTTTTAAGCATATTATTTGAAGTACAGTATCACTGAACATATACTGGGTCATATTTATAAAACAAAGGAAACAACATTAATAAAAATAACATATAAAACTATAAAGACAATATTTTAGCTAGTCAGGGGGTATCATCTTGATGCAGTCAGTGTAAGATATACAGCAGGGTCAGTGCAGCAGGGTCAGTGATGATGAACCAGTGCCTGCTGATGATGACCAACACCTCTACCCTGATCTACCAGAGCCAAGGGAAAAGAATGGGAATCAAACTGAACAGGTCATCTGGAATAAAATCAGTAGCAGCATCAGCTCATGCTAGTCATTATTGTAGTCAATATGAATTAAAAACAATATTTTCTCAGCCTTATTTTTAATTAATATTGACTACAATAATAATTAAAATGAGTAACTAGTTTACTAGCCTGAGCTAATGCTGCCTCTGATTTTATTCCAGTTTACCTGTTCAGTTGATTCTCATCCTTTTCACTTGGCTCGGGTATAGAAGAGGAGAGGTGCTGCTCAACATCATCACTGACCCTGAGGCTGCTGGATCCAGACTCGCTGTCCCTGACCATAATGCTAGAGCTGTCAGAGCCTGCGGAACTGCAAAAGGCATAATCTGCTAATCTGAAGAATTTCACAGCATCTGCTTTTAAAGCTTTTTCTTCTTGTCGAGTAAACTTTCAGCTCCACCTTTTCTTTTTTTTATCATTTTCATCCATGACAATTATTCATTCTTTGCTGTATCGAGAAAGGATCCATATCTCTCCCTCTGTAAATTAAAAGTTAAAGAGGGCGTGTTTCAGAACAGGTAATGGAATAGGATTACAACAAATTCACGTTCTCACAAACTGGGCCGCTTTGCGCCGGATAGCCGGGAAAAAAGTGCTCAGAGCCAACAATAGTGTTCAGCACAAAACCTTTATCAGCCTTTATCAGCGTCACAAAACTATAATACAAAACATAAAGTAAAAGTACAGAAAAGGATAAGTACAATAGAGCGTTTCGGGGGGGGAGCAGCACACCTCAGCTCCTACTCCGTTCTCTCCTCCTCACACGCGCACACTTCGCAGCAACTCTGTACATACATAATACAACATAGTAGTGGCCGTTACAAAACACACGCTCTTTGTCGGCGGCGACCGTACGATCAATGCACTCATCTATCTGCGTAAAAAGAGAGATTCAATATTATGGTTTCCGTCATTTTTACAATAAATTAACGTAATGACTGGACCGGCCCGCATTAGCCAGCGGCTCACCGGGAAAACGCCCGGAGCTCCAGAGCGCCAGTCCGCCTCTGCCTAGCACGTTGTTGTTAGCTGTAGCGGCGGTCCACGGAGCAGGTATCCAGGGAAACTAATCGATGTTAAAGGATCAGCCAATAGGCGTGCAGGTCCAACCCACTGGCACTGATTGACAGAACGACTCATTCTGCTGAAAAGTCGCATTATGAAATAAATAGGCCATCGGGAAAAATGGGGTTTTTAAATGAATAGTGACTTTGAAAAAATTACATTTTGACAAAAATGACATTAAAAACAGCTGGAATTAAATAAAATGCCTCTGCAATAATCTCCATTATTGGGAAAAATAATGACCATGAAATATTATTTCATAATAATAAGTACATTTATATAGCAGAGAGCAATAGTTATCACAATAATAAGCTGTTTTTCTAAATGTGTTCCATTATTTTACAATATCATTCTCATATTACATATCTGTTTCTTATTTATTCATAGAGTTATTTATTTCAGCATGTTCTATTTATTTATTTAATTTTGAACACTTTGGAGTTCCATATTCTACAACCATCTGATCAAAATTGAGCCCTCTCAAGTTAAGTGGGCCTGATGCCTCTGGTATTGTCTGTTTTGCAGCAAGATCTGGGGTATATCCACATGTACATTTAGGTGACTTTATGCAGAATTGCAGTTTAGAGAATGAGTATGTGAGTGATGTTTCCAAATTTTTTTCTGGTTTCCATTAGTTGATGAAATGAAAATCCTTAGCCTTACTCAAATAACATTTTTAAAATGTCCTTGTTAGTTTTAAATAAAAATGGAAGACCCCTCTTGTCGTAACAATAAAAACATACAAAAAGAAATTTGGTGCCCTAATAACAACTATTGTCAACACACCATTTGTAATTCTACTTGTAATAGAGTAGTAAAGTCTTAAATCTTTAAAAGATATTTTCAGCTAAACCTAATGCTTTCCTTGTAGAACTGGAACAACTTTTAAAAACATTTTAAACAATTTGCTTCTGATTTCCTTTGTTCTGAAGCAGTATATGAAAGGATTAATTAAAGATGAAACAATAATTGACCCCACCATCAATCCATTTCGTTCCTGCAGTGTTAAAACTACACCAACCCTGGTGAGAAGTATTCGTGTGAAATTTGTCACGTAGTAGCACACTATAACTATAATGTGACTTAAACAAGTATTTATGGCTTTTTTCTTATCTGTGCTTGAGGT
>QMIH01001775.1:10952-25919 GCA_003987875.1 Clarias batrachus | reverse complement strand
AAAATTGAGCCCTCTCAAGTTAAGTGGGCCTGATGCCTCTGGTATTTGTTTTACAGCGAGATCTGGGGTATATCCACATGTACATTTAGGTGACTTTATGCAGAATTGCAGTATAGAGAATAAGTATGTGAGTGATGTTTCCAATTTTTTTCTTGTTTCCATTTGTTGATTAAATGAAAATCCTAAACCTTACTCACATAATTTTTTTTTTAATGTCGTTGTTAGTCTTTGTTTAAAATATTTGCTTATTTCTAAATTAAATAAAATTAAAATGGAAGCTCCCTCTTGTCGTAACAATAAAAAAATACAAAAAGAAATTTCCAGGAGCCCCGGAAGTCACCTAAAGGAGAAAATAAAACAATCTGTGGTTTTAAATAACGGCTTTGCAATTCGTGCTCTCAGTTTAATAATCCGTTCCCACAAATTCTTAAATTGTTCCCTCAGTTTAACAATCTGTGCCCTCAGCTTTGTAATCCTTATCCACAAATTCTTAATTCCATGCGTATGCTTTCGCAATCCATTCCCACAGGTTTGTACACCGACTACTTTTGGAAGAACAGGAAGCTCCCCGGGACATGTTAATGAATCTCATTGTACTGTATATTTTGCAATTGTGGATTATTAACTGTAATACATCAAACTTAACTGCATGCTTACAGTGATTCTCTAGTTATGAATTGTAGCAGGTGTAAGGTAGAATACTACGATTTAATAAAAAATATTTGCATTAAATCTTGTGATAATTTGTGATAATATTATTATTTAATAAACCTGGCATTGTGTATTTTTACTGACTGTTGACTAATTGCTTTCTTCTTCTTTTGTAAGTCTTTTGGGTAAAAGCTTATTCTAAATGCATAGCCTAAATGTAACAATAAAAATACTAGCAGTAGTAGTTGTAGTTGTAGTAATAATAACAACAACATCAACAATAATAATAATAACAATAATAACAACAGTAATTTGAATTATGAATTCGTGGGGACGAATTACAAAATCTGAGCGCACAGATTGTTAAACTGAGGGATTAATTTAAGAATTCGTGGGAACAGATTATTAAACTGAGGGCACGAATTGCAAAACGGTTGCCACAGATTGTCTTCTCCTCTAGTTGACGTCCAAGGCTCCATACAAAACAGTACTAGTAGTAGTAATGGTGGTTGTGGTAGAAAAAATGTTAGTAGTAGTATAGTAGTAGTCAAATAAAATGTAAAAGGATGATAGTAAGGTATTATAAAATAACCTCACTAACCTATCAGATATACAACACTATACCTTCCTGTATAGCAACAGGAGCACTAGGTGCACCTACTGTATTATGTTAAGGAACCTAGGGCAAGTTTCTTTTGGCATCASAGATTAAATATACAGTGTGTACCTTATATACAGTGTAATGTTCTATATATAGTCTTGTAATGTTATTGTCACATTCTGGTGGTATTACTGACTGATGATACCGTGGGCAAATGGGGCTGGCATAGGCACAGAGGGGTTGATAAATATAAATAGTTTTTTATTAACAAAAAACAATACAAAACACAGGCTCTATAGCTTAACACAGGCTAAGAGCTAAAACAACGGAGACATGGAGCTGAACCAAACTAGAGACATGGAGGGGCTAGAGACGGGATTAGGGACGAGACGGGACAGGACCAGAGACACTGAGAGACTAGAGACGGGACGGGTTAGCTGTTAGTTGGGTTAGTAGCTAAACTTGTTGGGTTGGTATGCTGGATCAAAATTCTGGGTTATCATTACGACAGAATACAAAGATTTGTCATGCACACTCGGTTATCCTGCCTGCTCGCACTGCTTCCGCGTTAGGGTTTACCGTCCACGCAACATGGGCTAACTGCTAAAGCTCTGTGTTCATCCCTTGGTTGCTCCTGACAGAATGACTGAGCCTAAAGCAGTAAACCCAGCGGCGTTTGCTCGCCTCTGCGCTATGGTTGACCAGCATGCTGAGCTGATCAATGAGCTCCGTGGTGAAGTCGTGTCTCTCCGAAAGGAGCTCCAAGACGTCGCGGTTTTGCGCCGCGAGGTGGCGGAGCTGTGGCAGGAGAATGCAACCCTCCGCGAGGCAGCTGTTTAGTCGGCTGTTGCCACGCCCCCCGCAGTGGCGCCCCCCCCCCTGACATTTTCATTGCTTTACCAGATAAGTGGGAAGGCACAGATGGGAAGTGCAGTATGTTTTTAACAGCATTAGATCTTGTGTTTGAGTTCAATTCCACCAGGTACTCCACAGACTGACAGCGCATTGCACTTCTCGTCTCATTGCTATCCGGGCAGGCAGCTGAGTGGGCCACGGCAGTTCTCAGGTCAGATTCGGACACAGCCTATTCATACGGAGAATTCACCCGCCAACTCAAACTGACCTTCGAACATCTGCGGCAGTGTGGGTCGTCCATGAGCCGCTACCCTGCGGATTTCCGTACCTTCGCTGTGCAGACCACCTGGGGGACGCCGCCATCCAGACGGCTTACTACGAAGGACTGGCTTCTCGCATCAAGGACGAGCTCGCCGGACAAGAGCTTCCGGCTACACTGGAGGGTTTGGTCCAGCTCGCAATCGGGATTGACCAGCGATTGCTCGCTCATCCGAAGCCAGCCCCCTGAACCCTGCCGCCCATCACGCCCCTTTTTTCACATTCCACTCCCCGATCACCAGCTTTCACCACTACCACTAGGGCGTCTGCCGGGTCTCCACCTCCCGCCGTGGTTAACACGGGAACCCATGCAACTAGGACACGCCTCCTTGAACCCTGCAGAGCAAGAATGATGTTTCAGGGAGGGACTCTGCGTCTATTGTGGGTCAGCGGCACACCATAGAGCTATATATACCTTCACTCCCGGGAAACGATCAGGCCCGGTGAGTCAGGGGGGCAGCTCACCGGGTCACCTCCATCTCGCCGCCACCACACCCAGCATCTCGCATCTCATGGTTCAGGTACACCTCCAATTTTGCCACAGACGAGTCAAAAGTTCCGCGTTCATCGACTCCAGGGCTGCTAGAAACTTTATTGACTCCTCCTATGCCAAGAGTTTGGGGGTGGAGACTGAGGCGTTATCCCAGCCAGTTCGAGTGACATCCGTCGATGGTCGGTCCCTTTCCTCCAGCCCTATCACCACCCAGACTAGGCCCATTACCCTCACCATTGACCAACACCAAGAAGAAATCCGCTTTCACCTCACCTCCATTTCCTCGCCACCCATCATCTTAGGATACCCCTGGTTATTGCAGCATGACCCTCTCATCTCCTGGTCTCAAAACCGGATCCTGCAATGGGGTCCGACCTGCCTCGAACTCTCCCTACAAATGCCGGCTGGGACGTGCTCTAGGGAGTCCGAGGCCCCCGACGTTGACACCAACGCCATCCCTCCTGCATATCGAGACCT
This sequence comes from Clarias batrachus, assembly GCA_003987875.1. Lineage (NCBI taxonomy): Eukaryota > Metazoa > Chordata > Actinopteri > Siluriformes > Clariidae > Clarias > Clarias batrachus. The sequence goes on along the minus strand of QMIH01001775.1, from coordinate 22,524 downwards.
GGCTGAGGTCTTTTGTAAGAGACCGACCATCTTCGTCCGCATCGACCCTACAACCTGGCTAATGAGATCCAGCCAGGTTCCACTCCACCCCGCGGCCGTCTATACTCTCTCTCTTCCACCGAGACGCGAGCGATGGAGGAGTATGTGTCCTCCGCTCTCCATCAGGGTACCATCCGACCCTCTTCCTCGCCCGCCGCTGCGGGATTTTTCTTCGTAAAGAAGAGTTCGGGCGAATTACGTCCTTGTGTTGACTATCGGGGGCTGAATAACATCACCATAAAAAATCGACACCCGCTGCCTCTTACCAACTCAGCCCTGGATGCCCTCTATGGTGCCACCATTTTTACAAAGTTGGACCTACAACTACAACTTGGTGCGTATCAGAGAGGGTGATGAGTCAAAGACTTCATCACCCCTAATGGACATTACGAAAGCCTTGTTATCCCCTTCGGACTCTAGTAAATGGGTATTTGTCTACCTAGACGATATACTCATCTACTCACGCACCACCAAAGAACACATCTGACACGTCAGGGCCGTCCTTAAGAGATTGCTCGCCCACCGACTGTACTGTAAGTTGGAGAAGTGCGCTTTTCATAAGCGCTCCACCACGTTCCTGGGCTTTGTCATCTCGTCCCAGGGTGTGGCCATGGGCCCACAGAAACTTGAGGTTGTACGTCATTGGCCCCTACCCAAGACTCTCAAACAGCTTCAACAGTTTCTTGGGTTTGCGAACTTCTATCGTCGCTTTTTCCGGGGCTACAGTACAGTCGCAGCACCCCTCACCGCAATAATTTGCCCCTCATCCCATCCCTTCCAACTTGACTCCACTGCCATCAGCGCRTTCTCCAAACTCTGCCATCTATTCACCACCGCTCCAATTCTCCTCCATCCAGATGCCGACCAACAATTCGTTGTGGAGGTGGACGCCTCAGAGGTGGGCTGTTCTCTCACAGYGGGGTCCAGACCAGAAACTAAACCCTTGTAGTTTCTTCTCTAAGAAGAACCCACTCAGCAGCGATACGGGGAAGGGGACCGCGAGCTGCTGGCCATAAAGTGGGCTTTGGAAGAATGGCGACACTGGCTCCAGGGTGCCAGAGAACCATTTATCGTCTGGACCGACCACCAAAACCTCATTACCATCAAGAACCTAAAACAACTSAACYCCAGGCAGGCGCGGTGGGCTCTATTTTTCGAGTCTTTTGATTTCCACCTATCCTATCACCTGGGGTCAAAGAACATCAAAGCCGACGACCTCTCCCAGCAACATGAGGGGGACGTCCCCCGGTGGACTCCGTGTCTGTCCTGCCACCTTCCAGAGTCATCGCCTCTGGGAAATGGAGACGAGGGTTCTCCAGGCACAGGCTACGGAGACCGAACCGGCAGGGGCCCCGCCTGGACGACTCTTCGTACCCAGGAACATCAAGGCCGACGTCATCAAATGGGGTTACTCCTCGCCGCTGTTGGGGCACCCAGGCACGCAGCGCACCCTCAAATACATCCAACGCGCTTTCTGGTGGCCCTCAATGGCCAAGGATGTCGAGGAGTTCATTCGGGCATGCCCAGTGTGTGCCAGAGCCAAGACCTCCAATCAACTAACACCAGGGGGACTCCAACCACTCGCRGTCCCCCGTCGACCCTGGACACACATTGCCTTTGACTTCATCATGGGCCTGCCGGCATCCGAAGGGAAAAACGTCATCATGACTATAGTGGATTGGTTCTCCAAAGCTGTGCACCTGGTGGCCCTCACTGGAATTCCGTCAGCTTAAAGGACATCCAAGCTGATATTAGAGCACATAGTCCGTATGCATGGGTTCCCTAAGGACATCGTCTAGGACAGGCCCCAGTTCACTGCACTGTTCTGGAAGGCCTTCTGCCGTCTGATCAATTCTACCTGCAGTCTCTGCTCGGTCTATCACCCCCAAACAAATGGTCAGACAGAACGGGCCAACCAACAWCTGGAGCGCTACCTGAGGTGTTTTATTGCCGCCAGTGCTCCTGGGCTCACTATCTCATTTGGGCGGAGCTCTCCCACACCCTCCACGTCTCCTCCGCCACGAAGCTGAGTCCATTTGAGGTATGCCAGGGTTTCCAAACTCCGATGTCCGAACATCAAGAACCGGASGTCGAAGTACACTCAGCCCAACAGTTGGTCCGAAGGTGTCGACGGTCCTGGACTCAAGCCAAGGAGGCCATTCAGCACGCCAATACCCTCTACACCTCACAACATCGCCGTCGACACCCTCCGGGATGATTGTACCACACAGGTGACAAGGTATGGCTCTCCACCAAAAATCTAAACCTCCATACAGGGTCCAAAAACCTCTCACCTAGATTCATCGGTCCATATCATATCACCCTCCGTGTCAACCCTGTCACCTATCGGCTCCAGCTGCCTGCGGTGCTCCGGATTCACCCAGTCTTCCACACCTCTCAGCTCAAACCCTTCATCACGTCACCAATGGCTACACAAAACCCTACACGCATAGATTTTCTAACTACACATAATAAAATCTAAAGACTCACTGTTACCGTTTACTTTGCTTAAATTCAATCCTAATAAGAAATTTTTAATTAAAATGTAATTCTAAATTTGTACTGTAATTTTAGTACTGTGATTTTGAATTCATCTAATTACAATGTTACACTTGATTTTATCCACCACTACATGCAGACCTTGAGAATTTCAAAAGAATTTAGTATTTGGACACAGATTTTTGGAGATTTCTTTAGTCTTTATACAAGTGACCAAAACAAAGATTAACGTATGATTAAGGTTGTTCACACTTCCTCAGTCACACTGAACATTCTATCAGTTAGTGAAAGTTTGGACAGTTCTTTGAATCAACATCTGCAGTGGAATCGCTTGCATCAATGCAGTCTCAGTTGAAACATTACCTTCACAAGACACCATTATTCTACCGAGGCAAAGTGGTGGCGCATGGTGTCAGCCATGGACAAAACAGTTCCGTATTCCACAGTTATTGTTGTTAGTGGTGGTGCTTGCGAAGGCGAAGCACTACTATTATAATCTCACAGGCTTATTATTATTAGTGGTGCTTTGCGAAGCGAAGGACTACTATTATAATCTCACAGGTTTAGTGGTGCTTTGCGAAGCGAAGGACTACTATTATAATCTCACAGGTTTATTTTTATTTTTTTCTTATTCTTCTTCTTCCGTATGAAAGTTTGGCGCGTAACTAGTCCTGCACCATTTGACGTAGACGCATGAATGAGGTGTCAAATCGTGCGGCTTGTTCGGGAATGGGGTGCTTTGACTTTTCTAAGGGGTGGGCGGATAATTGCCAATTAACCGCCTCAAAAAGTCCCATAGACTTTACATTGAGACCATGACATCAGCTGTATCTATGACTATCACATGGGAATTTCTATGATGTCATGGCAAGCACCACTCACATTTTCTTCAGGAAATGTGCCTCTCTAGTTTGTATTAAAATCTTATTTTCAGACTAGAATTATTACTACTTTACAGTTTCTATCAGGCAAACATTTTACATATACATTCAAAGTGTGTGCTAGGAACAAAAAACAAATTGAATTAATTCCCAGCTTACAGAAAATAAAAATATAAAACAGAATCACTGATTTGGAAATAGATCACCTCATCTTTTACTGTAAGACTGCAGTCCTAAATTTATTCCACATATTTTCAGTAGGGTCTGAGCATGGGCCTGGTCTCTGACAGGGCTATGCAAGGAAATTCACCTTTTTCTCCTTCAACTACTGTGGTTTTGATAAGTGCTTTCTGTCATTGTCATTTTGGAAGTTAACCCTTTTCCACACTGACCTCTGGCAGAGGGTAGCAGATTTTTTATCAAGAATTTTATGGTATTTTGCTCTATCCATTTTCCTTTTTTAAAGACAAGTGCTCCAATCCCTGCTGCAGAAAAGACCCCCATAACAGAATTACCACCTCCATGCTTGACTGTAGGAATGGTGTTATTCAGATGGTGAGCTGCATTGGATTTCTACCAGCCATATCATTTGGTGTGTTTTAAGGAATATTTTTTTCTTTCTTTCAACCCTTCAAAAGTGTTATTTTCAACTGGGGTTTTTAAATTGTATAAGTATAGATAGAGTTTAAGGTTGTTTTTGTACTGAAACAAGTKTGTAATTAAAGTATAATGGGTGGTGGAATGGAAAAATTTTCTCATCCTGACCCAGAAGAAACTCCTTGGGACTGGATGATACAGTGTGGATTAGGAAGTTTTGCTGTGCCATATTGTGACAATCTAGCTAGTTGGACTGAACCACAACCTCAGTTCATTGCATTTCCTAGACGTGGCAGTTTTATACCAGAATTCATGGCTGAAGCATATGGATTGGTTTATGAGGGAACAGGGAATCCTGATTGAGACATTCCTTATATGAGTAGTAGCTTTAAACGTGAAATGATATCTGGGATAAAATGAAAAAAATTAAAGAAACAAGAAAACAAAATAAATTGATTGTTAAATCTAATCAGAAGGCTAGATCCAAGCCTGCCATGCAATAACCCCCTCCATAAAATGATGATAAATGAGGCGACACTTGTCCTTCCATTAGTTGCCCAGCTGTGCCTGTTCCCCCGTTAGCCCCTCATGCCACTACCGTAATGCCTACTGACAAAGTATTTTTTTAGAARTAAAAAAAATCTACCAGAGAATGGAAGGGGAAGAACAAAGTGGTGCAAGGCGCTAGGTGCCCAGACTCTCCTCTAGATGGAGGCGACACCACCTCTGGATGGATTCTTTCACCACTGATTATGACACAGATGGTCCCGAAGATGATTATGATAACCCTGATGATGTKGGTCCTGATGCCGGCTCATGGCCGGGCAGACCTAGGCCTTTGTCTTTGACATGGGGCCCAGGGGCCCTAAGATAAACTTCCGTCTCTGTCTGACCTGAAAGACATCATCAAAATGTTAGCTTCTATCGATAAGCCTATCTATTTCTTGGAAATTGTCAGTTGGTTGGGTCAGATTATTTATTTATCTTGCAACATGTTTTGGGAGACTCATATGATGAGCCTGACCTTCACAGTGCGTGTTTGTGCGCCATAAATCATGGAAAATCACACACACACACACACACACACACACACACACACACACACACACACACCTTACATTATAAAAAACAATGGAGTGACACTTTACACTTTTGGATAAACTAATGGACTAACTAATGCAGTATGCACTTTACACTAATGCCTCCACTACCTCCCACACACCAGTCTCTGCACTGTCAGCTCTCATATTTCTTATAAAGTCTGTTATATACATATTGACTAAGGATTAATATAGTAATAATAATATAGTGTGTAGTAGTTCGACAAGGTGGAGAGAAACACAGAGATCAAGTTCCACAAACACACAGTGTTCTTTAAGGAAAGGTGCTCAATTAACAGCAACTTTCTTTAGTGGAAGATGTACTCAGGTGTGCGATCCAAAGGATCAGCGTTTTTTAGGGGCGCATGTCCATTTGSCATAGTCCAGTGGAGATAGAGTCGATTCAGGGCGGAAGAGCCAAGAAGATGAGATTTGTAACATGTGAGATTAAAAGCGATTCCAGAGTTGATCCTCATGTCCCCTGTAGTTGACTATAGCTTTTTTCGAGTTTGAAGCAGAAATTGATGCGCAAATACCCAAATTTCACTGTAAGGGACCACCACTAGAGGGCACTGTTTATGTTTGCTTGTTTTGTAGTTTTTGTTGGTCACCTCRGTTTCCCAGAAAGCACCTCGGTCAGGTGATGAGAGTGGTCACCTGAACCGAGGTAGCTCATTAAACATCCTATAAATGGCAGTTTGTTCTGAGAAACTGGGTTGAGCATTGTATTTATCACTGTCAAGTGGGCAATCCTTTTTGTTTTGTTTTCTTTGAGTTTACATGTGGTTTATGTTGTCTAATCATTGTTTCAAGAAGGCCCTACTGTTGGTTAGTTTTATGTTCATTTTGCTGGTGGATTCAGGGAGCTGTCTTGTTCCATGAATTATCCAGTTATAGTTACAGTAGGCTGTGTCTCCTCATATGTAAGCACTGCTCTGTGTGTTTCCAGTGTGGGTTTCCTCTTGTTTAGTTCCTTGTATGTATAGTCCCTTGTATGTTTAGATGTGTATTTATGTGTAGCCACGTGACTGCTTAGCCGCTAGTAGGTTTAGCCGCTAGTAGGCCTTAGCTGCTAGTAGAGTTAGGTGCTAGTATGGTTAGTCTCCAGTAGGTTAACCTCTAATGGGAGTGACGGCTAGTGGTTTTGGTCCCTAGTAGGTTTAGCCGCTAGTTTGGATTAGCCTCATGCGTGCCAAGCCTTTTATGTYTCCGTTCCCTTGGAAGGTCAGTTAATAACCCAGTTAGCCACTAATCTCTTTAGGTACTAACTCGGTTAGGTCATCAATCATTATAACAATAAACAGTGTAGCTACTAATCCAATTAACAACTAACCTGTTCTGCATCTAGCCCCTCTGTGTCTTTGCAAAACCAGATGACAGAAGCCAGCTTGCTAAAGTTGAGCAATGTGTAAAGGATAAGACAGAAGGATAAGACAGAAGTTCTAGTCATAGGACCGCATGGTGCTAGAAGCAAAATTTTAGATTACGCTGTAATTTTAGAGGGCCTTTCTGTTCTATCTAGTGCAACAGTAAAAGACCTTGGTGTAATTATAGATTCTAGTCGTTCTTTTGAAGCTCATGTAGACAATATCACCAGGATAGCATTCTTTTACCTCAGAAATATTGCCAAGTTAAGGAATATATTGTCACTAAGCAATGCAGAAAAACTATTTCATGCTTTTATCACCTCAAGATTGGACTATTGCATCACTTTACTGTCTGGTTGTTCAACTAGGTGCATAAACAAGCTTCAATTAGTTCAGAATGCAGCAGACACAGTCTCAGTGTTTAGGTCTAGGTTAAAAACCTATTTATTTAACCAAGCCTTTTGCTAGAAGATTTGCCTTAGGTAAAGGAGCAGATCTGGGGGACTCATGGACGTAGAGTATTCTGGTGAACTGGTATGTTTAGATGCTGTCTTCCCCACTCTCATTGATCACTCAAGTTTGTTGACGGTGAGGTGATTGGTTGCTTTACATCTCAGGGAGCCCTCATGTTTGTGTTTCCTTCTGGCTCKCCCTTTTAGTTATGCTGTTATAGTTAGTCCTGCTGGAGTCCATGCTTGCACTCCACACTAAATATACATTCACCTTATACATTATGTAACTGTGACCATACCTAACTGTTATCTCTCCTCTTTTGTTCACCCTTCTCCTGTTCTCTCTCCCCCTCTCTCTTTCTTTCCCTCTCTCTACCGAGCTACACATGTCGTTTTTGAGCTGCCATTGATCAAGACACCTTCTGCCCTCTGGACCTGCCTGACTCCTCCTGGTGCCCCGCTTCTGGTTGGAGATCTGGTCACATGGATGCCCCGTGTGTCTCTCTGGGATGGGTCCGATGTCTAGGGACGGTTTCACTCTACTAGGAAGACGGTTCTGGTCTATCATGATGTTGATGGATGTTTCCCTGCGGACTTGACTACAGTTACTCGATAGTTCAGGACTGGAATTTCCTACAAGTCTAACTGGGGCCTCCAATAACTACCTGGACTCCATAGTAACATCAATTAACATCTATTCACAACTATTATACTGAACTACCTGCCACCTAACACACAGTATGAATGCGAATAAATTCCTGCTTTTTGTTTCACCCAAATGAGGATGAGTTCCCTGTTGAGTCCAGTTTCTCTCAAGGTTTCTTCCTACTGCCATCTCAGGGAGCTTTTCCTTGCCACTGTCACCCTCCGTTTGCACATCATGGACTATCTGACCATTTTTTGATTCATAAACATTCACATTTCATACAAACTTAAATAATTTTTCTGATTGTGTAAAGCTGCTTTGCGACAATGAAAATTGTTAAAAGTGCTATACAAATCAAATTGAATTGAATTGAATTGAAAGAAAAATAATTAAGGAGGAAAAAACTTGCTGCTGAGTATAACGATTACAACTATGAGGTCAATGGCATCAAACCAGAACTTGGTACTGCTAGATCCACATATCTTGCCACACTTATAGTAAACAGAATATTAAGACCTGCTATGATTAGATGATTTTTCTTATGTATTTTTCTTATGTAAAATTTAAAAAAAGAATTAAAAGGTACAACACTAACTTTTACACTAAATGTTGCCATTCCCATTATACAGCTGTTACTGTTGCACTATTTAATTCATCATTCCAAAAACAAAAATTAACAAAATTAAACCAAATTAAAAAAAATTAAAATCTCATGTCAATCTCCTGTTGTAGGATACTGTATGTTTCCATGCTGTAGTCTTAAATTTATTTTACAAATAAAATCACTTATTGCAACAAGCCAACATAAACACTAATGTTAATCACTTATGAATTAATGAATGACACTTTGCAAATAGAAATTGTTATTGAAACTATTAGTAAATCATTCATGGTTCATGTTATGGGGAGTTCCGCTTTCCCTAAAAAGAACACAAGCTCTCTTGAAAGCCTCTGACACTTTTAGGGTGAGCTCTAAAAAATGGCCACATATAGGTTATACAGCTGTGCTCAAAAAATTGCATACCCTGAAAGAATTTTTAAACCTTTTTTGGTAATATGACTGATAATGCATTTTTTTTTTCTTATTAAAGGATGGTGGTCATGTGAAGTCCTCCTGTTTTAAACCTAATGATAACTGAAATCACCCACACAACCCTGATCAAAAGTTTACATATCCTGGAATGTTTGGCCACATTATAAACACATAGGTTGACACACACACTATGTAAGGGAGGTTTCCACAGCTGTAATGCATTGTAATTGTAATTCATGTCCGTGGATAAATAGTCAATGAGTTTTTCAGCTCATGAGGGGAGGCACTAACCTGGCTGGATACTGCACTATGGGGAAGACAAATGAACTGCCAATGGACCTGAGGAATAAGTTGGTTGAACTTTACAAACAGGAAAAGGGTATGAAAACAGATATGTCACCACTTGAAAATGTCAGTCTGTACTGTTCAAACTCCAATAAAGAGGTAGAAAATAAGAGGGTCTGTTGATATTAAGCCATGGTCAGGTAGGACAAGAAAGATATTACCCAATACTGCCTGAAAAAATAGTTTGCGTTTGGGAGGCAAAAAAAAAACAGGCTTCTTTGGAAAAAAGTGCTGTTGCACAAAAAAGGAGCACAATAAAGAGGTATGTAAGCACAAATGACCTGTAGGAGAAAGCTGTTACTGCGCCCATGCCACAAAAAGTTGTGCTTTGCAGTATGCTATGACAGCACTTAGATAAGCCTCAGAGCTTCTGGAGAAGAGTCATGCACAGTTATTACAAAAGACTGCATGCCATTATGTACAGTATGTTAAGGGTGGAAATACTCAACATTACAAAGTATGGCAACTTTTGAAAAGAGATTATTTCCTCATCTTCTTTATTGTCGTGTTTTGTTTGATGATTGTATAATTCTGTTATGCCTTCCATATGAACTTAAGTCCTAAAAGAAATAAAATAAATGTGTTTTCTGGATACCCCGGTTTACTTCCACAGTCCAAAGACCTACAGATTAGGCTAATTGGCATTCCCAAATTGCCCATAGTGTATGAGTGTATGTGTGTCTGCTCTGCGATGGATTGGCACACATTCCAAGATGTACGCCTCCTTATGCCCTACACTGTAAACCCTAATGCTCACAGTAATTAAACATATTGAGTACTGTTAACTTAAATAATTACAGTTAGTTCAAATTAATAGCCCTTGATGAGTATTTAGAACTTTTGGATTCATTCACAACTGGAGGAAATGCCTTTCCAAAGCCCAGATAAAATGGGGGGTTGTGCCAGGAAGGGCATCTGACGTAAAACCTGTGCCAAGCTTGTATGCGGATCGGATTGTCTGGTGTGGTGACACATTTAGAGGAGCAGCCAAAAGACCAACTACAATTTATTTGATTTGCAACAACTAAAAAATATATATATAATTGCTATTAAATAGTATGAGTTATGCTACTCAATAATGCAAGTAAAGAATGATTAATATGAATGAGTACAACAAACTCAAAAACTGATAGTTCTGTTTAATTAAAATTGGAAACATCATTACTTAAAAAATTTGATGTAACAAATTACCTGAATTTGTTTTTCCAACTTGTTCAGGTTTAGAGTGTAAGCCTCTATTTTTATGTCACTGTGCGAATCAATTCACCTCACTGGCATATGGCACTTTCACTAAGACGTATGAAATGAGGAAGGAGGGAGCTAGCAGCACACCACGTCTCACCACTGAAAGTACTGTTATTGGTACAGTGTGAACAACTCACAGGAATCCAAACTTTTTGCAAAGCTAGTGAGCAATGAACTAATYACAGCAGTTACACCAAAGACTTTAAAAAACTAATTCCTCCTCAATCCTCACTGGTCAATCAGCAACTTGTGCTTCAGCTACACACCATACACAGACTATTTATTTATGATTATAATAACATTAATTCAGATGTTGGTGCACGGTTTCTGATCATATCAGAGCATTTTTTACTACTACAAGCATAGTTTTAATGGTAATATGTTGGGTGACATTTTAAGCACATTTGAATATTGGGGAATGTTGTCCTCCTAACATATATTATAATTATGGCCTTAGAATATGAAGATACAGGAAATTAGAAGGATAATTCATTAGAAGGATTAGAAGGATTGGATTTTGGATCTGATTTTAAAATTGGATTTAGAAGGATAATTAATACACCTACTGTAAAAATAGACTTTAACAGTTTCTACAACCATCTGATCTGAAACAAAATTGAGCCCTCTCAAGTTAAGTGGGCCGGATGCCTCTGGTATTGTCTGTTTTACAGCGAGATCTGGGGTATATCCACATGTACATTTAGGTGACTTTATGCAGAATTGCAGTATAGAGAATAAGCATGTGAGTGATGTTTCCAATTTTTTTCTGGTTTCCATTTGCTGATTTAAATGAAAATCTTTAGCCTTACTCAAATAACATTTTTAAATGTCCTTGTTAGTCTTTGTTTAAATATTTGCGTATTTCAAAATTAAATACAAGTAAAGATAAAAATGGAAGCCCCCTCTTGTTGTAACAATAAAAACATACAAAAAGTAATTTGGTGCCCTAATAACAACTGTTGTCAACACAACAGTTGTAATTCTACTTGTTATAGAKTAGTAAAGTCTTAAATCTTTAAAAGGTATGTTCAGCTGAACCTATTGCTTTCTTTGTACAACTGGGTCAACTTTTAGAAACATTTTAAACAATTTGCTTCTGATTTCCTTTGTTCTGAAGCAGTATATGAAAGGATTAATTAAAGATGGAACAATAATTGACCCCACCATCAATCCATTTCGTTCCTGCAGTGTTAAAACTACACCAACCCTGGTGAGAAGTGTTAGTGTTAAATTTGTTACGTAGTAGCACAGTATGACTATAATGTGACTCAAACAAGTATGTATAGTTTTTTTCTTATCTATGCTTGAGGTCATTCTTGAAATAACAACAACAATATGTACATAAGATAAGCAGATGAAACTGAATGT
>QMIH01001774.1:77594-80871 GCA_003987875.1 Clarias batrachus | reverse complement strand
ACACACACACACACACACACACACACACACACACACACACACACACACACACACACACAGAGCTCATTACACCAGCGCCCCCCTGGAGTGGACAGTAAGTGAGAGTACTGAGACTGCAGGAGTACCAGGATGCTCTTGTAGACGACGGAGCCGCTGTGGAGCGCCATGCTCACTCTGATGATGCAGCCGTCACTCTGCTTACTGGACCCCGCCCGGGAGGGGGAGGGGGAGGGGGACAGGGGTGATGATGGGGACACGCCCTCAGAGCTGAGAGCGGAGAGATCAGACGGAGACGAGGAGCGAGCGGGAGAGGAGCAGCGTGGATCAGGACACGACCCGGACGAGTCTGCGGAGATGTTCAGGCACAAACCAGACTGACACACACACACACACACACACACACACACACACACACACACACACACACACAATTAAAAGACTTCTTTTGTTGTTCAGGTTGTCATGTTTGTTCTTTTTAGCCACAGAAATAAGAGTAAATATTCCACAGAACTGATTTCACGCGACACGTTAAACATTCAGTCTAATTTATTCCTCACACTGACGTCGTCATGGTGATGTCATACATCCCATAATTAGCCCGTGCCAGCTGGAGAAGCGTGCATGACAGGTGTCTGTCTGACCAATGAGAGATGAGAATGTGATCATGTGATTACTCGAGATTTGCTGCGGAGTGTGAAGGAGAAGTCGTCTGTCTCAGAGCCGCTGGAGCCGGACGAGGAAACACTCATCTGATCCGAGTGTGTTTTCTTCCTGAAGCTGTCACTGCTGCTCAGCAACCTGTATACACACACACACACACACACACACACACACACACAGAGTGTCAGGACCATCATCACTGAGCATGCTGAGAGTGTGAATAAATAGACAAGCATACACACAAGGGATTAAAAAAAATGTGTGTGTGTGTGTGTGAGAGAGAGACGTACAAGCCGAGTTTCTTGCTGATGAGCCGATGGCTCCAGCTCGGTGACCCAGGACACGAATCCACCGGGGGCTCCAACTGTCTGGACAAGTCATAACTACACACACACACACACACACACACACACACACACACACAGACTGTTTAAAGGCTTTATTTATAACCTAGTGTGATTTAAGGCTTATTAGGTCCATGATGTGTACACACTGACCTCTGCTGGTCAGACAGGGACGAGCAGCTGGTGAGCCAGGAGGAGACGTGTGGGTGAGACGGGAGACAATAGAGAGAGCAGGACAACTGCAGCTGACGGATCTGAGAGAGAACCTCAAACTCCTGAGGGGGGAAGGGGGGGGCAGTTAGAGGAATATACTGATCACTAAAATAAACTACATCAATTAGATAACGTCTGTGTGTGTGTGTGTGTGTGTGTGTGTGAGTGAGAGAGAGATTGTACACACTCTTCTTCGTTTCTCAAAGTTGATTAGTCTGTCCTGAAAACACAAAGACAAGAATAATAATAATAATATTATTACGACAACAGGTAAACCAGGTGTGTGTGTGTGTGTGTGTGTGTGTGTGTGTGTGTGAGAGAGAGAGAGAGATAGAGACAGTACCTCCAGTGTATCTGGTAGAGCTGTATCCAACATGGTCAGGACGGTCAGGTACGTCCCCAAGTACGGCACCTCCCCTCCAGTGTAACTCTGCGTGGACACACACACACACACACACACACACACACACACACTTTACTTCCTGTTTGGTTCTTTCCCAGCAGCTCAAATGGAAATTTCATAAACTATAAAAAAGTTCCTGAACACACACACTCCCTCTCAGATCTCACTGACACACACACACACACACACACACACACACACACACACTCGGAGTGAACTTCATTAGAAACTCATCAGCTCTCACACTAAAACACAATGAAGTAACAGGCAGACAGACACGCCCGGGACACCAGACGAGACGAGGACGCTTCAGATCACCGTCTCCGTCGCGTCACTACACCGTCACTACACCGTCACTACACCGTCACTACACCGTCACTACACCGTCACTACACCGTCACTACACCGTCACTCCGCTATGATCTCATCTTCATCATCACTTTGAGGATAATTTAATTATAAAAAAGACGAAACTCTCCTGCTGTAGATTCATTACATATGAAGTGAAAGTTCATGATCGAGTCTCACACAATAGTAGAACAGTAACAGAGACGAGCTGAAGGCCGCCGTCGGAGCGACCTGGTGCTGAGTAACACCTCACACTGATCGTCTCCACGCCGCGGTATTTAATCATTAATCAGCAGAATTCATAAGAAGATGAAGAAGATTCTTAAATTTAAAGTTCTAATATTGTGAGATGATGGAGTTTTGATTTTCATGAGCTGTAAATTATAATAGAAATCAAAACTCATTTTTACTGAGATGCACAAAACCCCGTCACTGGATGCAGGACGTCCGTAGCACCGGTCCCAGGTCCCAGGTCCCAGTCAGGACGGGCATCTGGTGTAAAGCCTGGACCGGTTTTAATGTGGATCTCGACTTTAATAGTTTTTTTGATCAGCAAAAAGTCGAAAAATATTTAGCTTTAAATGTAACAACTTAAAAACATTCAATATTCAATTGTGAAGTTAAAATCTAATCTGAGAGAGAATATCATGTTTATATAACGGAGTGAAGGACACGGGTTTGGGTTTGGACTGACCATGTTAAATGAGTTATTGTAAGAAGTGGAAAAAAGTTAATTACATTATTATATATACAAGTTTATATAGAGACTAAAATACTGTGCTTAACTGTGGTTCTGATTGGATCACAGCGGGACAGCGTGTGGAGGCGGGTCGGACCGGACCGGCTGTTTCAGGCTGGAACGGGTACGACTACAGCGCCACACACTGGCAGTAAAGCTGTATTTCACACCGCGGTCCACGGTTCCCGTGTGTGTAGGACTGTAGGGAGACTGTAGGTCCAAACTGATCACAGATCTGCTCCGGTCCATACGGCAGAGAACAAGAACTCCGAGTCCAAATACTTACGGACCGGACTGTATATAAAACTCTACAGCGGTGTGTTCAGAGCATCAGACCGCAGAGTGTCAGGTGACGTGTACCTGTAACCGTACCGTGTGTGAATCAGACGCCCTGTGTGTGTGTGTGTGTGTGTGTGTGTGTGTGTGTGTGTGTGTGTGTGTGTGTAACCGGATCTCCTGTGTAATGAGAGCACGCTGGTTCTGTTCCCCGACCCGATCTGACCGAGCTCCTCTAAACCACTCAGAGACACGTCCTTCACACTGCTTTCTGAGGTCGTGTTTACTGAGCCA
>QMIH01001774.1:67594-75094 GCA_003987875.1 Clarias batrachus | reverse complement strand
CTCAAACACACACACACACACACACACACACACACACACACACATACTTTTTCACTTACTCACACCACAAAATGTTACCTCATTAAATCAATGTACTAGTTTTAATTATGCTGCTGCGTAATTACAGCAAAGACAATATTGTGTTTACACTGAAAGCGTTGCCATGGTAACAAAACAAAAGGCACATGCTGTCCTAATATATATACACAAACACAGTTTACATACAGTAAAGTCTAATAAGAACATCAATTACTGTGGAAAGTGTGTGTGTGTGTGTGTGTGTGTGTGTGTGTGTGTGTGTGTGTGTGTGTGTGAGGGAGAGACCTCTGAAACAGCATCTCGATGAGTGTGTTGGTGCAGGTGAAGGCTCTGTAGGTGGAGAGGAAGACTCGGGCGTAGTCGTGTTCGTTACACGTGGGGTTCAGCAGCTCAGTGATCAGGAGCTCCAGCGTGGCCGCCTTCACCCTGCGCACCTTCAGCGTGCGGTACTGCACACAGGCCACGCCCACCAGGTCAGAGGGGGAGGGGCACGCCGGCTCCCTGTGGAGCGTCACACCATACACCACGCCATCCTCAACCTCCTCTCCCCATTCCTGTACTGGGTCCTGCACGTGCACACACACACACACACACACACACAATTACAGAACAGCACTCTAATCTGTTTTCTACACACACGGTGCGTCTTAACATTTCCATGGTAACAACATTGTTATAAACCGTTCTGACACACGTCTCTGCGCTCAGTTTTAGCAACACAAGAAACGTCTCCAGGAGGTCAGGGACGAGCCGAGACACACACCGAGACCCGTCGGCACGCTTAATCAACTCACTCACACACACACACACACACCTTTTTCACCTGACACTTTAATCAGTTCATTATAAGGAGGATAGAAGAAGGATAAATATGGAGGACAATGAAAAAGGAATGATTGGAAAAATAATTCAGAAACAAGAGTGTGTATCACTCGAGACCGGTTCACAGACAGGCGCACAGGGAGACAATATTAGTGTGATGTTACTAACAAGTGCATCTCCTCCTCTCACATCTGTGGTGTTTAATCCGTGGCTGAGTGTTGAAACTGTGTGTTCGACTTCCTCTCATAATTAACTGTAGATTAATGGTGGCGTTTATCACAGCCGAAAATAAACCTCAACCCTGACCGAGAACACGGTGTACGTGTGTTCAGTGTTGGTTCAGTCAGACTGCTGGAGGTCTCACTCGCTTTTTCTGTCTCACACACACACACTAAGACAAACAAGATACACTGCGATAAGGACACCTGAGAAATGTCAGAAGGTGAGAGGAGAAACACACTGCACAGTAGAGGAACAGCAGTGTGCGTGCGTGTGTGTGTGTGTGTGTGTGTGTGTGTGTGTGTGTGCGCGCGCTGTACAGGTGAGGAACGGGAGTTCGGACCCATATCTCATCAGATCATTTTATCTGCAGAACCAAAGTGGGCGTGTCCAAATCCTGTGGGCGTTTCTCAAACACAGTCATCAATGTTTGGTTTTAATGCCAGTGCAGAAGCACGGTTCTACTGAAGCTGTGAACTCTGCAGTCACGCCAACAAGCACTGAAGCAGCAGCTGAGAGATCTCACTTCCTGTGTGAGCACACACTGCGGAAACACAGCGATTTATACAGAAACACAACAAGATTAATACACACACACACACACACACAGGGGAGAGTATGGTGTGTTAATGACAGCCATAATGTGTCGAGGTATATCATACAAGCAAACATCAGCACAAACCTGGCCCTGTGACCGAGTCGTTACCATGGAAACTACAACATCCAAAACATTGGAATCTGTGGGACAGCGTGGCAATGGTTTGCTTCCTACCTAGAAGACAGGTCATATGAAGTGACATGGAGGGGATCCAGATCTCTACTGGTGTCCCACAGGGCTCAGTACCGGGTCCTCTTCTGTTCTCAATCTATACATGCTCTCTTGGTAAGATCAGATCATCAGATCAGCTTTTCATACCACTGTTATGGAAATTAAACACACTTCTCTCCTGTCCTCCCTCAGACACTCAGGTTTCCACCAGGATCTCAGCGTATCTGGCAAACATCTCCTCCTGGATGGCAGCTAATCAGCTGAAGCTCAATCAGAGCAAAACCGAACTGGGATTCATGTCCCGTTCAGGACCTTGTGATCTCCCTGGACAACAACCAGATCACTCCTTCAGCCAGTGGCGGTTTTAGGCGCGGGCGAACTGGGCACTCGCCCAGGACGGCATTTTTTTCACGACTCCAGGGGGGGCGGCACTCGGGGGGGGGAAATGCGCCCCTGTGCACGTTTGCTGTTAAGGTGCCGCACTGAAGCTGTGAGAAGCAGAAAGGGGAGCGGAGGGGAGGGGGCGCGGGGGAAAGTTCACCTCTCCCAAAAGCAGGGGAAATTCATCTGGACTTTCTTACAAATAGCGGCGCACATTTCATTTACAATATTATAAACACAGAGCTATAATTTATTTAATTTGTTTTTTCTAAATTATGTGAAATGGCTAATAAAAATGGTAATACGAATAAATGATTATGTGGAGGTGAACTGGTTTAGTCCTGACTTCTAGTTGTGATTGACATTTGGGGGGGAAGAAGAGAAGAAACGATCAGAAGATAAATGTATGCAACACCGGTCTCTCTGTATGATTACTGTATCATGTCAATGAAGTTCTAATGATGATTAGTGTTATAACGTCAGGTTTGTTAGCCGTCTTGCTAGCCTAGTCCTGCAGATGAGGAGCTGGCAGAGCAATGCAATACACCAGGCAACACACTGCACTGTGAAGGACACTCTGATTTCTGACTTGGACAGTAGAGAGCTTGTGCAGGAACTCAAGAACTTCTCTCCCCTGCCATCAAAAACCACGGCGCTCCTTGAGCTCATCACTTTTACTCATGAAAAGGATCTGTCGGAGATCTACCCCAACTTTTGGACTGCTCGCAGGATTCCACTTACTCTGCCAGTAACTGTGGCTCAAGCAGAGATGAGCTTTCCAAAACTGAAGTTGATCAAGTCATATCTGAGATCATGTCTCAAGAACGTCTCACTGGCCTCGCGATCATCAGAATCGATCACTCAGTAGGGGAGCAGATCGCGTACGATAACATTATTGATGATTTTGCATCAAGGAAGGCCAGAAAGGTCAGATTTTAGTTTCTGTTTTTTTTTGTTCGTTTCAAGTTCAGTGTTATAATTTATATTTTTCTGAAGTGTGGTGTGCTTTTTAGATTATTTATTTATTTACACAATATTTAACTATATTTAACCAGTATTTTATTCTTAATAAAAGTAATATGTAAAAGACAGTAAATTTATTTAAGTTCCAAGATTTTTTGTGATATTGTCTTCTGATTATTGAGTGATTTGTGCAAGAAAACAACATTGTTTCTGCAATATTATGATTTCGTGTAATTTTTTTTAAATTGTGTATGGGGGAAGGGGGGGGGGGCGCCCAGAGGCGGTCTCGCCCAGGCAGTAAATCAGTGTAGAACCGCCACTGCCTTCAGCCACTCAAACATGGAGTAATCATCGGTCATTTTCCCCACAGATTGCCGGACATTTCTTTCTCTACAGGTCACTCAGGTGCTGGTTCAGTCCCTTCTTATTGCAAGACTGGATTACTGTACCTGACTCCTGGTCTGCCAGGTCCAGGTCTGCCTCCGTGCACTTAGTTAGTGGATAAGAGAGTCCCCCAAATGCCGGAATGTAAATGTGATTAATTCTCTAGAACAGTGCAGGTTTATATTAATCAACACCTGAACAATCCACATCCATTACTGTGATTATACACTCAGGTGAAACCGCCACTACCAGCCCTGCTCAGGCATTCAGGAAAAGAATGAGCTCTCTCTCTCTCTCACACACACACACACACACACACACACACACACACACACACACAAACACTCACCTGCAGCGCACAGATGACACGGAGAATAACGCACTGGTCATTAGAGTCGGCTCCCTGTCTGATTCAAGTGACTAGGAGTCGACACTACCGGTGTTTATGATTTCCAAAAAACTAAACCACTGCAGATTGAAGGCGATAACACCAAACTAAATCACACACATGTTGCAATATTATTATAGTGTATAGTTAAATCACATGGAATCTCGACCCACTTTAACAAGAAGCTCACAATGCCTCAAATCGGAGACTCGACTCTTTTAAGTGAATCGAATCGCTACATTACTCGAGCTTCTGAAGCAGAACAGATATATAAAATAAACACTAAGAGTTTACCAGAGTCAGCTGCCATTTCCCCATAACGTCCCTGTCAGAAGTGGCTCGAGCGGTGATGTAGAAGGAGATTAAGAGGAGAAATCCATCCGCGCTGTGAGCTTCAGGACACAGGTCCAGTCAGAAGTCCAGTCAGAAGTTCCGCCGGATTATTCCAACATTCACCTCAGGAAACAATCTGGACCAGCTCCGGTGTGTTAAACCGAATTTAATCTAAAAAGGTTAAATGTCGGAAGTTGTGTTTCTGAGGAGAATAAACACGGAGTCTGCGCGAACGCAAATAATAACAGCAATAATAGGCTTCCACACAGCCGTGAGCGCGCGCCTGCTCTGACTCGGACCTGCCACAGCGCTCGGATGTCTCTGTGGGCGGGGCTTAGGAGAACGTGCGTGACTATGTCACACTGCGCGCCTGGAACGCGCCCGCGTCAAGCTCTGTAACCATGGAAACGGTTCAAGACGTTACGTTCCATAGCGCGGGAAACTTTCTCTTCTTATTAATAGTCATTGTATGATTTAGTAATAAAATCTAAAATTGTGTGTGTGTCTGTTTCAGTCTCACCTCAGTGTGTGTGTGTGTGTGTCCAGCACGGTGAAGTGTGTGCATGTGAATCTGTACGCGAATCTCAATCCCACCGCAGTGTGTGTGTGTGTCTGTGTATGCGCGTGTCTCAGTCTCACCTCAGTGTGTGTGTGTGTGTGTGTGTGTGTGTGTGTATGCGCGTGACTCAGTCTCACCTCAGTGTGTGTGTCCAGCAGGATGAAGTGTGTGAGCCAGACATCACTACCACGCAGAAGTCTCTTCAGTCGAACACGCTTTACACACACACTCCGCTCAGGGACACACAGCTGGAGAGATCCTCTCATCCTCTACACACACACACACACACACACACACACACACACACACACACACACACACACACACACCATTTGTGCACAATAACTACCAGTGTGAGGAGGCTGTGCGTGCGTGTACAGGTTAAAGTGTGTGTTATACTCACTGCACGCGCCGGACCACTCACTGCGTGTTTTTTGGTTTGTCCTGCACACACACACACACACACACAGTCATATCGCTCGAAGCGGTCACGTGATTAATCAATGACGTACCTCACCTGTCCGGCTCCAGGTGCGACGTGCACGCGCTTTGCTAATGAATCCACTGCCCAGGGTGAATCCAAACCGCACGTGCACTACGTGCACACACACACTGCTTAGGGGTTTTTATCCTGAGGGAAGAGTGTTTATAGCTGCTATAAAATGAGGTCAGAAACTAAAAACTATTAACTATAAACATAAAATATAACAAAATAAATATAAACAGATTAATACACACACGTGTTGTGCGTCACTCTGAAGTGTGTGGCGTCTTGGAGACATTCCTGTCCTTGTCACACTGCTTCTGGGTGTGTGTGTGTGTGTGTGTGTGTGTGTAGCCTGAGGGCTAGGGCTAGCTTCATTCTCTGAATGCTTTTCTTCAGTAATGTTCAGTAGAAACTCTTGTGACGTGTAGATCACACACTCCGGTCCTGTTGAATGTTTCTCACACACTAACACCTTGTGATAAACCTACACACAGACCAGCGGTTGTAATGAAACACACATGTCTGAAGTCTAACACTGTGATCCCAACCAGTCTGGAGTCTGCAGAGTGCCTTAGATTTGCCTTTGCACGTGCAGGATAGTCTAGATCTCTCCCACCATTCTCTCTGTATCGGCTTTAATCAATGAGAAAATGAATTAACTCAAAACAGAAACGTCTCTGAAGAGCTTCTCTGTAAAAAGGAAAAGTTCCAGTGATGAGACAGCAGAGGAGACGAGACTCTGAGACTGACAACAAGACACTCTGTATAAGAGACGAGACTCACATTGATTCGGTCTTATAGTTTGTTTATTAGTTATTTTATTATGATTAGTGACGAGTGTTCGCTGGCCGGTCCATGGAAAACTGTCTTATATTAAACTGGTCTGTGGTATAAAAAGGGCTGGAGACACAAACTGGTCAATAACACTAGTGTGTGTGTGTGTGTGTGTGAGTGTGTGTCTCAGACGCAGCACTCTTCTTCTGGCCCTTCAGTCAGTATTTTGTCTTTTCTGCCTTGTGAACTCGACCTTTTATTAAGTTTTGTGGGCGTCACCAAATGCAAATCAGCATTAATTTACAGACCATCTCTAATAATCAACACACACACACACACACATACATACATGAATTTCACAGTTTGTGTTCACAAAACTTTTATTATTCTACTTTAAATATGCATTTAGTTTCAGCTTCATGTGTTTACATACAATTTACTTTCTCTCTCTGTCTCGTAGACTCTGGAGAATCCTGTGTGCCTGATCCACACATTGCTTAAATTGTTCATATGTGTGTGTGTGTAAGTGTGTGTGTGTGTGTGTGTGAGCATCAGGTGCGTCTACTTGCTACATGATGCAAAGTGATAATTCATGACTACAGGTGAGGAGAAGTTAAACATTAACTAGTAATCTAATAACTGTATATGTTTGTGATCGTGCAGAATTAAAAAGGAAATGAGGTTAAACAGGGTGAAAGGTCACAGTTTGCTCTTCCTCTTCCTCAGACGAGTCTTCCTCTTCGTCCTCGAGTCGATGAGGAACTGTGATTGGCGTTTCAGGGATGTCCGAGTGATGACATCACCATCATCATCACTGCTGTCGTCCTCTTCTACTGAGAGACAGAAACTCACCATCTTATTGTGTGTGTGTGTGTGTGGGTGTGTGTATACATTATGTGTGTGTGTATGTATGTGTGTGTGTATACTGTATGTGTGTGTGCGCATGTGTGTGTGTATTTGTATATGTGTATGTGTATATATGTATTTGTGTGTGTGTGTGTGTGTGTGTGCGTATACAGTATGTATATGTGTGTGTGTGTATGTGTGTGTGTATATAGCATGTGTGTGTGCGTGTATGTGTATGTGTGTATATGTGTATGTGTGTGTACATGTGTGTGTACGTGTGTGTGTACGTGTGTGTGTGTATGTGTGTGTGTGTGTACGTGTGTGTGTGTGTTCGTGTGTGTATGTCTCACCTTCGTACAGATCAGCTCTCTGATAATCAGGCAGTGTGATGCGCGTGTTGGACTCAGGAAGTTTCCCCTCAAGGCTGGCATGGAACTGCATACACACACACACACACACACACACACATATACACACACAAAATGTTTATAAATAGATAAAGTCTTCCTGTCTCTGTTTTGTAAACACACACACAC
>QMIH01001773.1:98911-108976 GCA_003987875.1 Clarias batrachus | reverse complement strand
CACACACACACACACACACACACACACACACACACACACACACACACACACACATACACACACACAGAGACATGTTCCGGAACCTGCAAGCTCAGGGGAGTACAAAGGACAACAAGGTCAGCAAGTACTGTGGAAAAGAAACTGCTGAGCTGTCAGTCTGCCACATCTCTCTCTCTCACACACACACACACACACACACAGCTTGATGTTGTCATGGAGACAAGTTTGAAAGGGAGAAGGATATAAAATAGATGAAATGTAAACACATTTAGGGTTTAGATTAGTGAAGGAGTGAAGGAGAAGGCAGACAGGAAGATAAGGCTGCTCAGTGAAAGCTGGGAATAATCTTCAACACAATTTACACAAAAAACATCCAAATCCCTTTAATTACCATATTCAAACGATTAGAGCGCTCCGTCAGAAGAGCCCGCCTCCAGGGATCAGACTGTTATCACTTCAAAAACGTCATTTTGACTGGATATAAACACCAGCTAACAGATGTACATCATCACTGTTTTGTTAAAATATAAATGAACAATAAGATGGAAAATGAGCTGGTAACAAACGTCAGTGTTTCTGCTGCTTCCAGAACTCTTACTGACTCTTAATCTGCATCGGTAACACACACAGTTAAACCTCACAGTGACTCCATCAGCGCCTCACGCTGGCAGACGTCTACAGACTCACATTAGTGAAGGCTGACAGAGCGCGGTGCAGAATGACATTAGCCATAACTACCTCAGGGATTTACCCCGGGTGGCAAAAGCCTCGGTGCAAATCTCTCTGTCTACTAATGAAATTAATGTCCACAAGGAATGCTGGGAAATAAATATCATATAAACTTACTGATAATCTCCCATAGGGGCAAACAAGATTTGGTTTGAGAGGGAGAGAGTGAGAGAGAGAGAGTGAGAGAGTGTGTGTGAGAGAGAGAGAGAGAGTGAGAGAGGGAGAGAGAGAGAGAGGGAGTGTGTGTGAGAGAGAGAGAGAGAGTGAGAGAGGGAGAGAGAGAGAGAGAGAGAGTGAGAGAGGGAGAGAGAGAGTGCGAGAGGGAGAGTGAGAGAGGGAGTGTGTGTGAGAGAGGGAGAGTGAGAGAGGGAGTGTGTGTGAGAGAGAGAGAGAGAGTGAGAGAGGGAGAGAGGGAGAGAGAGTGAGAGGGAGAGAGTGTGTGAGAGAGAGAGAGAGAGAGGGGGGGGGAGAGAGAGAGAATGAAGGAGAGAGTGAGAGAGAGAGAGAGAGGAAGAGGCTTTAGCTATATTTGGGATTAAATGTTTCAGGACAACCTCTCCTCACTCCTCACTATGTGAATACATAACTTCCTCTAAGAAGACAGAATAAGACCAGTACAACACCGTTAACACTGTATGGTGTGGTAGTTTTTTTTCTTCTTCATCTAACAAGATACTCATGTCTAACTTCAGGATCATAGCTTAATTAAATGTAATTGATCTATAGATATGTTGTACAATATATAACCAAAATAGCATGCTCCCTGGAGACGTTCCAAATGACATTTAATTTACAATTTCGTGTGTGTGTGTGTGTGTGTGTGTGTGTACAGTATGTATGAACTCTGAGCTCAGTATAAAACCCCAGGAAGGGCAGATGGAAGTTGTTGCTCCACATACAGCGGTCGTGTCGCGCGATTCTTACAGCTTACAGTCACAGATTAAATAAGTGTTTTATTATTTCCTTGAGGTCAGACCATATGACTCTCATATCCAGCAACTACTGTACGTAGCAGTACTGAAAGGTTTTGATGTTTTAATGTCTAATAAATCCAGATGCTTGCAAGGATGTTGCTGTTTAATGCTTTCAAAGCTGCACTAATATGTTCAGTCACACCACATGACCTCTGGACTCTGGAAAATCAATCATAACCAGCATGTAAAAAATGTAAAACAAAAGGGGGCCATATAAATGAAAGATAGTCCATATGTTCTATATCACATTATGTACTTTAGTTGAACAGAAAAAAAAAGTTGTGAACAGGAGAATCTGGGAACAGGCACAGCGAACCGAGGGGGAAATTTGGTCTAACAGGCAACTAATTAACAGCCTTTTCAGAATCAAAAAAGAGCAGGCATACACTAACATGTGCAGGACATGGTCCTCCAGGAGCAGGGTGGAGAACCACAATGGTGCTGAGATGTTAACGGACATAATCTCTAAGCCTGAGACACTGTTGGAGATGATATTTAATCTAAATAAACGAGAGGTTTTGTCTGTACATGGGTCAGAACTCACTCTTTCAGTGATATCATTATGTTTCATACATTGGAGGACCGGAAACCAGTCTCAGAAAAGTTTCCGTCTGTATCTCTGTCTGTCTGTCCAGCCAGATTTCGTCACAGCATCACACAAAACGGTCTGGACAAAATTGAATGATTTAATTAATGAATGTAATGAAAGTTTCAAAATAAACATTTGCAGTATAGTGGAACCTTGCATTGTGAGCATAACTAATTCCGGAAGCGTGCTTTATCGGTATCTTTAGCGGTACCTTCTATACCACTTAATCCTGTATTCAGGGTCGCAGGGGTCCTGGAGCTGATCAGATTATTTTTAGCTTTAACTTGTTACAATTTTTACCCTTTAACCGTCAACAATGCGTACTAACTCTAGTATTTGTATGAATTACTGCTTTTATTTTATGTTTCATTAGAAATGAAAGTGTTTCTTTGCATAGACCCCCACCAGATCCACCACAAGCCTTACCAGGTACTTAATAAAGGTGAATAAACGATGCTATAATTAATGCATTAAATAATACACCAGGAATCCTCCAGGGAACAGAACAGAAAACAGTCTGGCATCATAACCCAGACCAGGACGGTACACACATGTACAGATTTTAGCTTCTTTACAGACCGAGGTCTCAGGCCCTGAGAGTTTAGTACGCGTGGTCAGGTGTGGGCGACATGCCATGTTACTTCTAGGCTTCATTTTACAACAGAAGAGGAGGACATGCTGTGTGCGGGACACACACTGCTGTCTCAGTCCTCGGAGAAAGCAAAGAAAAAACACTTTAATACAAGTGGCTATAAATGAATAAAATCGCCACATTTTCATATTGTTTAGAGATTCGATTAAAATGCCTCATAGCAATAGTACAACAGCCACCGATGCACAGGTCAAGTGTCTTCTTGTGAAATCACATGTAGTGAATAGACTCTTCAAGAACAGATTCTGGATATGAACCTGTGCGTTCAGAGTGAAAACGCTCTTACACACTACAAACACACCTCGACATCATCTCTGTGACAGAAACAGTAATATAAACAGTATTAACACACCTGAAGTGAACACACACTGTTCCGTGCAGGGGAAGCTCTCGGATCAGGAAAGGCATCTGCTGCACATCTGCAGCTAATGGCTTAAACACACACACACACACACCCACCCACATCAGTGTGTATTTATGTTTGAATGTAGAAAAGCAGGAAGTGCTTTCACTATGTGAAAGTGAACTATGAACTGTAAATTCATGTGCACTTCCTGTTAAATGATCGAACCACTGCAGATTTAATGACACGCATTTATGACGCACAGTGAGTGACATCAGGTGATGTGTGTGCGCACACACACACTTCTGTAGTGGGCTTGTGAGGACATTAAATTTCTGTCCCCTTCTAGGTGACTCCTGACACTGTGATCATCAGAGCTCTTATTTTCTCTTTCGCTGTTTGTTATAACAGCGTACACCAAAAAAAAGTAAACAGAATATACATGAAGCTTGTTGAAAGAATGACAAAAACTTTAATCAGATCGACTAGTAACAGTGAACAATAATAAAACAAAACCTTAATATATTTTCATACATTTATAAAAATCAGTAGCCCGTTAAAAACGCCTAATTCAACTAAATCATACCCCTTGAACTTTTTCGCATTTTGTCACCACAAACGTAAATGTATTTTATTGGGATTTTATGCGATAGACCAACATGAATGTCTGAAGTGGAAGGAACATAATAAATAGTGTTCTTGGGATTCATGATGCTGTTTGTTCACTAATGTTCTCTAACAAACCTCCGAGGGCCTCACAGAACAGCTGTATTTATACTGATACCAAGTTACACAGGTATTAAGTTACTGTACACACTCTACTGTATTTACTAATTAGGTGACTTCTGAAGGTGATTCGTTCCACTGGATTTTAGTTAAAAAGAGTAAAGGGGGGCTGAATACAAATGCACAATACACGTTTCACATTTTTATTTGTATAATTTTTTAAAAAAAAAACATTCATCATTTCCTTCAACTTCACAATTATGTGCCACTTTGTGTTGGTCTGTTACATAAAATCCCAGTGAAATACATTTGACGATTGTGGCTGTAACAAGACAAAACGTGGAAAAGTTCAAGGGGTGTGAATACTTTTGCAAGGCACCGCACGTCTTTTTACAGTGCTGTTAACACTTCCGCTGCAGGCTAGAAATTAAACATTTTAAAAGTGACTTGCACATAAGGTGCGTCCCTCTGTCCCTCTGTCCCTCTGTCCTCCGAACGACACCAGAGTCTGCGGAAACGAAGCCCTTCTCTGCTGGCACGCTGGGCAGAACACAGGCCGTTTATGGCAACACGGCGTCATCAGGGTACAGCTCGCCGAACTCAATGATCACTTTCCGAGCTGTGGCAACATCACGATACCTATGAAGCCGCATCATCATCATCATCACGGCCACCGCACTCAGCCTCAGTGAGAGGTGAAGCTGCTCATTCACTCATTCACTTTGTTTCTATTCCTGAAACTCTAGTAGTAATAGACTGTTTCGCTATCAAAACAAATAGGGATACCCTGCGTTATAGCTGCGCGTTGTAAGAGCATTATTACTGAAACGTTTGACCTGGCAGTTTTAATTTTAATAGTTTCTTACACATTTTACCCAGAAATAATTGGTAATTATCGGCTAATGGAAACCCTGATGTACAGTCCACTGCCTGGTCAAAGATGTCACACACACTATGACGTCATAGTTTTCTTTAGCTTTGATTTAGCTTCACCAAGCATGAGTAACTTTTTCTGACCACAATTCTTCAAAGTTGAAAGAAAGTGGACCGGTGAGTGCTCTCCTTCCAGGTTTTGATAATGTGCTGAAGGGTTCTTAAACCAGTTCCAGTATTGTCAAATCTCCTCAGCTGGGCTTCTTTACCTCCTTCTTTACCAACACAGTGACAATAAAAGAATGCAATTAAAATGATTGCTGGGACATTCGATTAAAACTAAGCAGTTATGAGGTTTTTCACACGAGCCGGTTTAAGGGTGCACCTGAATCATTAAAACAAATCTTGGAGCCAAGAAATGGTGAAGAATATAAAGAAAAGAAGGCTGTGATTGTGGTTCCAGTGTCCTATAAATATTATCCAACCTGTCATTCTGTCCTACCCAAGCTTACTGTGCTTGTGCACACCAAAAATACGTCATGCTTCACCAGGTTAGTGCCCCGCCCATAAATCTGCCGCTGACATGTGGGTTGATGCTTAGCATAGTAACAGTTTCATTTGATTTGGATGGTTAACTTAAGTCAATTTGCAAAATTATTGATGTTAAAACATGTCAGATAATGCTACCACTGTTTAAACTACAGGGAATATATTCTGATAAAGTTACCTGTGATAAAACCGTATTATATTTTTGCAGTTCACTTCTGAACCTATTTCCGAATCTATTACTACCAAACCTATTTTTTTCAGACTGAACTAGTGAGAGAGCGCATGTGCATACTAATTCACCTTGTGCTAAGTGAACGTATCACTTTTCTTAGTAGACAGTGTCAAATTTTGGGATATTGTATAAGATTTGCAGGCATCAGGGAGCCACCATCAGTACACAGGTGCTGTCCCAGATCTTCCAGGTGACATAAACTGGGTAGGAAAGAACTGCTAAGCCCCGTGCCGTAGTTATAATATCAGAATAATCTGCTAGCTTTGATGAACATGCATGAATCCAACGGCAAAGAATTCCCCTGTGATCGATCGTCTGTTAAAACAGCTTACAGCAGCACACGTTTTTGGCCTTGGTCTTACATGGGCAGGGTTAAAGACTGTACCACAGACAGCCACTAGAGGGCCTCAAAGACATTTTGGCTTCATTTTTCCCCCTCCTCTGTATGAACCCACCCATACACCCAGCCACTGATAGATACCGACAGCACGATTCTCCGCCCTGGTGCATGTAGTGTCACTGACAATAACCAGGGTTGCTGCTGTTATTAAAATTAATGCACAACACTTTATAATGTAGTTTATTTAGTACCTTAAATTGGAGCACACAGTGTCATGCACAGTTAACTCAGGAGGCAATCACGGCAGGGGCTAGGCCTTATCTCCATAATCAACACCGTTAGCTTAGCACACACCTCAGATGTTGTAAGGTGTTGATGTAAGGTGTGACCGAGTCAGCACCAGCAGCTCCGCACCACACAAGAGTCAAAGTACTTCAGCCACCGGCGACACTCTGCTACAGTAAGACACGATCTAAAGTGGACAGCTAGTGAACATTATGGCCAATCACAGTGCAGAAAACTGAAAAAGCATAACACTGTTTTATAAAGAGCCTGTAACGTCATAAACTTACTGTGGCCTTGTGCAGAGTGTGACTTCACCCCGTTAAACAAACCGTGTTTAAATAAAGGCAGTTACGTGTCAATATGAGCGCGGAGCAGAATGTCCTTATTAGGAACGGAAACACAGCGGACATCGACGTGGGTTTTCGTCTCATGATGACACACACGCACGCACACACACACACACACAGTTCATAAGAATTGTGACTATATTTAAAGGTGTATGTGTGAGTGTGTGAGTAAAACACTCTTCAACATCTACATACCCTGAGGATAGCCACCTGCCTCTGACTGCAGCTGGGCCCAGCACACACACACACAACAGACACACACACACACACACCTCCAGGGATCAAAGACACGGATAACCAGTCAAAACAATCATATACACTCTCTCTCTCTCTCTCTCTCTTTCACACACACAAACAATTAGCTGCCAGTCAGTGAATGTGAGAGAATCATATTTACATCAGGAGAGAGACACAGAAAGAGAAACTCATAACCGTAGAAGGCGAGATCCTCTGTACACACTGTATTTCTTCATACACACACAGTCTTATGCAGATCTTCCACTAATATAATCATACAGATCATCCGCACTGTGCTGTGACTGACTCGAACCCCAGCCTTAATCTCAGTAACCAAAAGGAAAGCATGGAGCCACAGGCTCGTCCTCACATGTCCCTGTCCTTGTAAGGACATTTCATTTGAATCAAGATATAAAATACTCCTACACACACACACACACACACACACATTTATGTGCTCATAAGTGACCACTGTAACAATGTGCTAGGCTAAATGTTAATCAGCTCTTTATGATTATTATGTTAATTATCACGAGCAACAAAAGGGTTGTGTTCGTTCTGAGCTTTCTGAGGTTTTGTCCATTAAACACTCATTTCTGTTCACTTTACATCTTTATGTAATTGGTACAACATGAACACCCTAAAGACGGCTGTGGAGTCTCATTCGTCATTCAGTAGATAACTTCACTGCATAATGGCCTTTTGAATTTGAATGCTATAGGCATAAGTTTTAAATGTTTAAATATACCAGAGTCGTACAAGTCAATGAGGGACTTTTGATTGTACAGAATAACAGAGCAATTCAATTCAATTTTATTTGTATAGCACTTTTAACAGTTCACAAAGAATTATTTAAGTTTGCAAGTTATGCATTTTTATGAGCACAGTCCTGAGAGTTAAAACTCTCTTCATTTCCCGATATGATCCCCTGCTACACTAATGCACTTATCGCAGTGTGTCACTAGAGCTTGGATACCTCTAGGTAGAAAGTCCTCTCAGTACGCTGGAGGCATGATCGAACTGCTTGAACTGCTTTACATCTGAAACCCCGGCCTCTCAGGAACTCCTTTAATGGTCCAAACATGTGGAAATGTCTTGGAGCGAGGTCAGGACTGTACGGAGGGCGTGGCAATAACTCCCAGTGGTGTTGGTGAGTGTGTGTGTGTGTGTGTGTGTGTAGAGTTCCACAGATACAAGAAGTGTTTTTTTTTTCCGAAAGTCGATTTTCAAGCATCAGACGTTGCACTCGCTGAATGTTCATGGGAGCGACTGCAGTGAGCTCTGAGCCGCCTCGACCGGGATCGTCATTCCTGGATGTACGGCCGTCTTTAAAACATTCAGATGTTCAAATGTTTCACTGCGGATACGAGTCTCATCACCATACGGTGCTTAAAGTCTTCTGTAAATGTCAATCATCTTTATTCCTTTATTCACCAGAAATTTCCTCACAAGTTCTAGTTTGATTTGAATGCCCCTTATACACACACACACACACACACACAGCTTAAAGCTAAAAGCTCTAATGAATTTAAACATTTCTTCAATTACCATACTAAAGGTCTTTTCCACAGGCCCCGTACTGTTTGACTGTAGAGAATGTATAATTACACTATCTGGTGTCACGGAGATAAGAATGGTTCGCTTTGGAGTCTGGTTCCTCCTCTTACCTCAGCACAGGGAGTGTCTCCTCAGGTTTTATTGTCACCTCTGGCTTTGCTCATTAGGGATCTAAATCTACATTTGTTCAAACTAAATCTGGAAGTCTTTACAGCTGCTTTGTGATAATGTCCATTGTTAAAAGAGTTATAAATTCAACACACACACACACACACACACACACACACACACACACACACACACACACACACACACACACACACACACACACACACACACCACCATAGAGGCTTTGTCAGCTCCCTGGAGAGTGTGTAGTGCCCTGTCTGCACTATCTCTGTTTAGCCACGCAGATCAGCTGCTCTGAGATCAGTCAGGTTAGTTTGAGCTTCTTTCAGCTTCTTTTCTTCTCCCTGACAAGAACTCCATGGTGGTTAATGTGATAACACACAAAACCACTCATAAAAGCACAACACACACAGGAACGGCTACGGATAGACGAAATAAAATCAACACAATGCGGAACGATCCTCTCCTCTCTTATGGCTGACAAAAATCCTAATTTCATGCGGCTAAAAGAATTACAAAGATGAATTTCTGTTTTAAAGAAATTCTGTTGAAAATAAATAAAAGTAACGTGCCTCTTGTATAAAAGAATGGAAACTGCACCGAAACTATACGTACAAGAAGCGAGTTACTTTTAGTTATGATGCTGAGTTACAGTATGTGCAGTGATGTTTGGGTTGCCAGGTTTTACATTATAGATCCCTGATTATTTCACATCTGAAGCGGCGTGCCCTTAATGTTACATATACAAGTGTGTGTGTGTGTGTGTGTGTGTGTGTGTGTGTGTGTGTTTCATCATTCCATTATCTTCTTTTATGTTGGTTCTTGGTCCCTCAGTGCAGCTCTAAGGGAGCAGCGCGAGTTTAATTACAGAGAACCTGAGCTTCCCAAGGGTTTCTTTCACTCTCTCTGTCTGTGTGTGTGTGTGTGTGTGTGTGTGTGTGTGTGTGTGTATGCGTGTGTGTGTGCGTGCGTGTGTGTTTAAAAGGAATGCCTCAATCTCATTCTAATGCCACTGTAGCTCCAGCTCCTGAGTATTACTGAGAAACAGAGTGCGTGCGTGTGCGCACACACACACACACACACACACACACACGCGCGCGCACACAAACAAGGAAAATATGATGTCAAACCAACTGAAGTGAAGCAAACAGGATATTCTGACAGAAAACAACATATAAACACACATTTAGTTATTGTCGACTCCATCTTACTCTCTCTCTCTCTCTCACACACACACACACACACACACACACACACACACATGCATCATTCTGTGCATTTTATGGCTCATTAAGGAAGGTCCAGATTAAAGGCGGATATGTACAGTTTTTCATTACACAGTAATGGATAATTAACATCCTTATCACAGCAGCTGCAGGAGACGGACAGACAGACAGACAGACAGACGGACAGAAAGACAGACGGACAGACAGACAGAAAGACAGACAGACAGACAGACAGACAGACGGACAGAAAGACAGACGGACAGACGGACGGACGGAC
>QMIH01001773.1:63155-78155 GCA_003987875.1 Clarias batrachus | reverse complement strand
TCTAACAGGAAAGGGGAATAAATATGGAATGGGAGACTGATTCATCAGAATATCAGTCAAGAAGAGCAGAGAACTCTCTGTGAGCCCAGCCCTAACACTGAATATAAACAGCTCATTGACCGAAGGGATAACAATGTGGTCTGGCCTCCATGGGAGAGTGTTCAGAAGGAATCCTCTTTTGAGAAAGGCTAACAGAAAGACACGACACAAGAGGAAAATCAAGGAAATCATAAGTGCAACTAAATACACTTAAATTCTTAGATAGATCCTGCTCCAGTGAAAAGAGCGTGAAAACTCAATATTCCAACTGGACAGTGAGCATAAGCACAGGACACACACACACTACAGAGGAATGGCTATAAAAAAGGGCCAAAGTCCAAGTCAGACTTTAATATAAATAAAAATCTGTGGCATGATCTGATATCTGATACACACAAAATGATTATAGCTATAAGTAGCTTTCAACATGTTTCTGTCTGTCTGTCTTAGAAATTCTGTCCAAATTACAAATAATTTTCAATGTTATCAGCAACATTGACCAGCATCTCATTAATATGGGAGATATCATCAGTTAATCTGAATACTGAATAAAAAAAGATTTTCTAAATTCTGGAATAAAATTAAATGTATTTCAATAATCCCATTCTAATATATTTATATTTGATGAGAGATACATCCTAGGTTTAACACTTTAAGTCAGGTTGATTAACATTCCAGGGCCGCTGCTTTCCACTGCTCATTAAAAGAAAAAAATTTAAATAAAGCCTTTATTTGTCACATTACAGCACAGTGAAATTCCTTCTTCGCATATCCCAGTGTAACTGGGGTCAGAGCGCAGGGTCGGCCATGATGCAGCGCCCCTGGAGCAGATTAAGGGCCTTGCTCAAGGGCCCAACAATGGCAACCTGGCTGAGCTGGGAATCGAACCGCCGATCTTCCAATCAGTAACTCAGTGCCTTAGCCCTCTGACCCACCACTGCCCCCATTTATCTTTTACCATTCGTTTAGTGTTAAATCTAACGCATCTCTAACTGCCTTGGACAGGATATAAATGTTCAGGTTACATATATAAGACTATTTTATCACTCACTCACTCATCATCTATACCGCATAATCCTGTATTCAGGTCACGGGGGCCTGGAGCCTATCCCAGGAGACTTAGGGCACATGGCAGGGGACACCCTGGACAGGGTGCCAATCCATCACAGGGCGATTATTTTATCAAATAATCTTATATTAAGCTGCAAGTTTTTTTACGCTTACAGTAATAAATTCAATAAAAATCCACATCCATTCTCCTGTCAGATTTCATTTAATGCATATGAGGCTGTTTTCTTCCTGAGAGAGAGAGAAATATTATACCATGCTCTTGTTAAATCTGTATGAACCTGAAGCTTAATAGAAACTTTGTGACATCATAAAGGAGACCATGTAAATGTGATATGAACATCATCAGTGTGACAGACGCCTCTGTTTCTCCTGTGGCCCACAAGGCCACACATTTATTTATTTAAAACAAACACACACACAATAGGTCTTTATACATTTCCAATGCAACACTGTATTTTTTTACAAAGCTAACCAGAGAATGCTAGCACCTCAATGCTAAGGTCAAGTTTATCAGTTTATTCGGACATCCATTCATGCACATACACCCACAAACATACACACAGCTCTGTTTTTCCAAGACAGTACAAGTGGAAAATCAGAACCAGGTCATAAAGGTAAAGCCAAAGCTACAAAACATTCTGATAATGAAAGTGATGATGTTGGTCGTTAGTGGTCATGGCCGTGATCTGAGGATGAGCTCAGTGTTCTTCAGAGCTCACATCCAGCTTCCTCTGAGGGATGTACAGGCTCTTACTCGCAGTGGGCGTGACCATGGTCGACACTGGCGTATGGAAAAAGCACTGCTGAGGGGCGGGGCCACTTTTGGGCGTGGTCAGGTTCGGCTAAAGACACAAAAAGTTTAGGAAATACCTTTTATTATATAAAATTCTTATCCGTAAATATAAAATTTGATGCCACAATAACAGACTCTTTATGCAGAGCACAGTGTGTGTGTGTGTGTGTGTGTGTGTGTGTACCGTGCTCACCTGCTGCAGGCTGATGAGTGTGAGCGGTGAGACAGGTTTGATGAAGATCATGCCGTGTGCTGTGTGGAGCGGTGTGTGAGCGTGTGTGTGTGTGCATGGTATAGGGCTCGGCTGCTCCGCTGCTGGTGCTGCGTGGGGGGCGCTGTGTGTGTTGTGGATCAGAGCAAGGTTCTGCAAAGTGAAGTTGAGAATGGAGGGGTTGGGGCTGACGCGCTGGGCGGGGCGCTGGACAGGTAGAGGGGACGGGGTGAACTCCTGAGGAGGAGGAGCTATCGAACCTGCAAACCACAACACACAACACAACACACTCATAACACTGCATAGTGATACAGTCAGGCAGGAGGTGTGTCTAAATCCTACATAATACAGGGTTTAATATTAAACAACAATATCACTTAAATACAGCCATGAACACAGCAAACATCTGGAGTGATCACACTCTGATCAACTGACCACCACACACTCCACTCCACCGCCTCACAGCGTCAACAGATTAAGAATTTGTACATTTTATGATTACATCACCAATCAGTCACTAAGTGTGTGTGTGAGAAGGAGCTTCACCTGCAGTTGGTGTGCGATAGATGTATGTCGGTGTTTTATTCGTCTCCCCGCTGGAGGTCGGAGTCTCTTTAAAACTAAGCAGAGACTGTTGGGAAATCGGGATCAAATACCCTGTGGGGATCAGAGTCTGACACACACACACACACACACACACACACACACACACAAACACAAACACACACACACAAACACAAACACACACAAACACACCAAAATTAGAAGCAGATCCCTAAGGGACATAATTAGACACGTAAGTCATGTGCTGTATTGTGTTTAGTGGTTTAGAGCTGTGTAATTGGAAACAAAAATTGGAAAAAAAAAAGGCAGACTAGTTAAGTCTGTAGAAGTTTTGTACACCTGCATGTGGCAGTTTCTACCATTCTTCTGCTCTAAAGCTCAATCAGACCTTAGGGTGAATTTTCAGAACTCTCGATACAGTTTAGACACCCACAAAAAAATTCTCCTGATCTTCATGATCCTGTTGGTTTAGATACGAGCCCTAACAGACGCCAGGTTCCAGGGTGTTTCTATAATGAAGTCACATGACCATCTCTATTCAGCTACTATTCAGCCATTCAGCTTCAATGTGAATTCTGATGGCAACTAATTGAACCAGAACTATTTTAAGAGTTTCACAACTGGGCTGAATCCTGGTGCAATCTAGGAGCGGTATCCGCGAACAGGCTAGTTTATGTCTTCTGCAAGGATTTTATATGTTTTATGTTAGTAGTTGTGAAAGACACCGTGAAAGAGAGACCGTCTCTACCTCTGTGTTGGCGTGTCCAGTCGAGTCGTGCGGAGTCGGCGTGGCCTGGCTCTGTATTTTCTCTTCTCGCTCCTCTGTCTCCAGGAAGTGCTGCAGCTCCATGCTGTGCACCACAGTGTCGGGATTATTATGGGGTGTTTTATTGAATTCTGGTTCGAGGTGTAGAGCTCTGGCTGAGGCACGGCTGGAGTTCAGCGCTCCTCTACGATCTTTCAGACGAGCCTGTAGGATCTCGCACAGCTTAGGAGAAGTGCTCTGGAACACACACACACACACACAGTGTTAATAAGGTAATTCATGCTCACTGCATACATGTTCTTAGAGTGAGGAAGGCAGATGGTTTCAGTTTATTATAATCTCTTAAACAGGCACAGTTATGTCTAATCGGTCGAGTTCTGTGGGAGAAAAGGTCAGAGTCGTGCTATTGTTTTACATCTGAGAGACAACATGTACACACACACACACACACACACTCACCTTTGAGTTCATTTCAGTCCGTTGAATCTTAGTTGGACTTTTTTCTAAACTTTCGAAACAGGCCCGTTTCAGAGCAGGACTTGCCGACTCGTACCCGTGCAGCTGCCTGTGGCTTGGCATCGTTGCAGACGCAGGTGAGACCGTTGCATTCAGGCCTCTGGGGCTTTCAAAGGTCATGGAGCGCACTGCGGTGCTGGAGGGCAGAGGCCTGGCAACGGGGCGAGGACGGACAGGGGTGTGGCTGACGTACACGGCATGGGGAACGAGGACAGGAACCAGGGAGCAGCACGGGGGAGGTGCAAATGATAACTGCACCGTCCGAGGACAGGCCTCTGCCCCTGGTGTAACAGCGGGAGGAATGGGGGACAACACGGAGTCTTTCTGTTGCACCTGAGCAGTTTCTTTCACATCACTCTGCTTCTGAACGTTACTGAAATTAAACGCAGTAACAGGCAGTGTTAAAAGTAAATTAAAGCAATTAAAGTAAAGCAATTAAATGTATATTTACAGGAATAATTCATAGGATTCATAATAATAACAACAACAACAATAATTGCATAATAATAATAATAATAATAATAATAATGGCATTAGAAATAAAAAACGTAAGGCTATGAAATAACTAATCAATTTAATAAGCATATTAATTTAAAATAAAATGCCACAGCCTCTACAGTTTTATTGCCAACATTTCTTATTGAAGTGAAATGATGGAAAAATGTTTTTTTTACCCAGCCTGCTGGTCCAGCTGCATTTTACAAATCTCAGCGAGGTGGTCCATTTTACTTGGATAGAAAACTCCGTTAGCTGCATCACCTGAAACAACAAGAGAAAATAACAGACCTATGAGCACTCTGGAGACAAACCTCTGTACTCAAGCTGAAAATCAGACCATAACATCACACACGCACTTGTGATTTTAATGGGGCTCGTCGGAGCAGAGTTAATCTTCCTGCGATCTTCCTGAATGCTTTTGGCCAGTTTGACCAGAGAATGATGTCGTGTGAAGCCACGCTTAGTGCTTGGAGAGCAGAAAAGGTTCTTAGTACAGTTATCTACAGACGAGCGGGACTCCAGGGGCCGGGGGCCAGGAGGAGCCTCAACTTGCAAACCTGTAGGAAAGCAAAAGGGAAGGACAAGTCAGCAAATTACCTACAGCTTAGTTATATCTTAAGAGAACAACTGATTTATTTTAGTCAAAAGGAAAAGCAAATAAACAAATAAATAAATAAATATTATTATAAATAAATAAATCAGGTGGAGTGTTTTGTATGATGGTGTAGGCTGTGTAACCCCACTAGGTGGCGCTGACCTTGTAAGGACAGATCATCTGGTCCAGTCCATTTAAATGCTGGTTTTCTTCCTCGTTCTTCCGTCACATGCACTTTTTTAATAAGCTTAAGACTGCTGAGGACGTTAGAGATGTCATATAGACGACGAATCTTGGCTAAAAACACAAAATGGAAAAGAATTACAAAATATGTCCATATATATGTCCATGAAATGTTTTTCTCCCTGACAGACATTATGAAAGCTCATGTGAACTGTATTTTACAGGATTTTAATATTTGTCAGAACACCCAAATACTCACTCTCAGACCAGCTCCTATGGTCACTGATTACATGTTAAATGATAATAGTATGTTTATTCTATACTGTATTTCAAAATATATTCAGAAGTGTTGTAGTAATAGTAACTGCTGATGAAAGCGAAAGCGCTAATTAACTAAACCGAATCATGTGCACGAACTGGGGATAGAACTGATCAACCATTAATCAATTAATCACAGTGAAGAATTTTGTCAATTGAAAAAATTACTAACCGACACTTAATTTTGCACAATAAATCACATTTTCACTTATCTAATAACTTTTGTACTAGACATTGAGTTAGAACACAAAGACTAGAGAAGTGCTTAAAAAAAAAGAAGCTTCACTGCGGTTTTTTTATTTGATTATTTTTTATTCATTTGTCTCGTGTTACTGATTGGTGGGATTGTGCTGCTAGAATTGTTTAAATAACATTTAACCCCCCAAAAATGTGGATCTTGTTATCATTAATTATTAGTGATTAAACAGTTATTGAAGAACATGTTTAACGATCAGTTAAATAAAAAAGTGCTAAATATACAACCCTTACAGCAAGAGTTCCTGTTGTAAACTATTTTATGTGTTTGCAGCGCGAGTCCACTGTCACAAGCTCTTCTTGAGGCAATACACCTGAAATCCGCTTAACACAAGGGGGAAACATTTCCAAATAGAGTAACGGTTCCTGTTCCAAAACAGAATGAACTCATGGACCTGTTACAACGAGAATTTCATACAATT
This sequence comes from Clarias batrachus, assembly GCA_003987875.1. NCBI lineage: Eukaryota > Metazoa > Chordata > Actinopteri > Siluriformes > Clariidae > Clarias > Clarias batrachus. Next base: position 71,924 of record QMIH01001773.1, on the reverse strand, counting down.
CCATTTAGTCCCTGGATCCGGGGATATTGCACTAACCATACGGACAGACAGACAAGGTGAATACATAAACACTACCAGCACCTAGTGGCAGAAGCATAAACATGATGGAGTTCTACTGCAGGTGTTCGCCTGGTGTGTATCCGACCTTGAGCCCTTGCGATCTGACTGCATTCTGACTGTCGGTCGGTCAGGGGTTTTAAAGCAATAATTATTTTTTGTGTTAAGAATATTGTATAGAACACGTCCCTTCTTAGGACTGATGTCTTTGTTTGAGATCCCTGTCTGTGTGGAGCACTTACTCAGAGATTAAGAAGTTAACATGAAGTTTCTCTATACTTATTAAAGAAAATACTACACATGTAATAAACAACCCATAACGTCCTGGTCTTATTTGAGCCAGGCCTCATCACTACCTCTCTAACCATTCTGTGAGGAGCAACAAACACATTAGTGTTGAAGTGTGGTGTGTTACTCACTCTTGAACTTGCTCTTGTCTTGGTCCACCACCTGGTCTTCTCCGATCAGGATCTTGGCAGCGATTTCCAGGCTCACGACACGGGGACTTGACACGAGGAAGAGCATGACAAACTTCTGGCTCATCACACGCAGGGACTTGTCTTTACGGCTCGCTGTTCACGAGAAAGTGCAGTATACTGTCATACACGTAGCACTCTAAATGACAATAAAATCGCACACGCTCAAGTGCTCCATGCACTCTAATCTACAACAACACACTATAAGACACATCCTTCTGAGCGACTGTGTGAGGAGAGACAGTACGGTGCACAGTTAAGTATAATGAGTGTGTATGGGCTTGTAATGGGAGAGATTTGCTTTGTGCACACTCACCCCCTTTAGCATCGATGGAGGTTTCGCTAAAGCTTGGCTCCCTCTGTGTGATTTCTCCATCAGTGTCCTCGTTCTCTTTCTCCTCTCCCTCCATCTCCAGGATGTCCTCGCCGTGCCTCTGACGTAGCTGCCTGATCTGCTGGTTATAGTGGTGTCTCTCTCCCTCTCTCTGTAGTAATGCTAGAGTGTGTGCTAGCTGAGCACGGCCATGCCATGTGTAGCGGTTTTTAGCCAAACGGCTGACCATGTTCAGGCTCTCCAAGACGTTCATGATGTCATAAATACGCCGCCGTTCCACATCTGAGAGAGAGAGAGAGAGAGAGAGCACATCCAGTTTAACCAGGTATCCACAGAACTGTCATTGCTGGTGATAATGTAATAACCGCAAGTATCACACTGTCAGGTGTCGCTTAAGAGCCCAAACCAGTCAATGTTAACAGGCTGCACAAGACTGTATACACTTATTGCAAGATCCAAAAACCTGCAAGTGTCTTCAAAAACACAGAGAATGTGTTGAAAGATTGATCCTGTTTGTTAGAGACTCACTCAGTTCAACAGCAACATCATCCAGACAAATGTCGTTGTTCACAGCTGGATTTGGATAATCTGGATATCGAGCTAAAAATTTGTGACACAGCAACCCCAGGCTCTTCTCTTTACGGCTGAGCTGCAACCTCTCTGACTCTTCTCCTTGTTCTGCATCCTATAAAATATTTTAAAAAGCCAAATTACACATCAGAACAGACAGACAGTCAGGTCACATACACACCCTGGCCCAGCATGCCCCAGTCAATGCATGTGGACATGTTAATGTGAAGCTTCCCAGACAGAACTATCCGGTATCGCATTATCAATAATGTAAAATAAACACACCTAAAAAAAAACACACACACAAAAAAAAAAACACTCTTTAGTAAACACACCTAACGTCATAAGATGTCTACAGGAGGCTCTTTAGTTAGTTTTAATTTATAAATGTCTCATTCTGAGAAATTTTGTAGTATTTCTGTTGTAAATTTTTGTGTGTACATTATATTCTATTCTGTGTTTTTCACTTTGAGTTTGTTTTACAGAAGCATTGCTCAAAAGATGAAAAGTTGCTTTACACAGCTGAAGGGTCAGACCTTACAGACAGAAGTGTGTGTGTGTGAACGCAGATTGGCTCTGATTCATCACAATATTAATCAACTCCATGAGGGGTGGCACAAGTTTAAACCACAGACGAGTAATAAAGCATGAAGACCTTCAGGGAAAATACCAGCAGTGTGTTCAGTCTCTATGCATGTTCCCAGCTCAGGGGTTCTCACACTAGGAGTGAGGTCCACAGTCATGACCTCAACTGATTTCAAATTAAAACTTAAAACTAAAACTTACCTAAAAATAATTAAGATAGAAAATACAGAAGATCATGAGATTATTACAGGTTTGAAGATTACATGAGATGTTCTTGAATTTAAACACTAGCTATAATAAAACATCAAGTTAAGTGTTAATGCTCAATAATAGTTTAAAATCATACGCAAAATCATGTGGTCTAGGAAACAACCCTAATGAGACATGAACACCTCTACTGTAATGAAGTGTGACATTTCTAGCAAAAAATGCATTCAATAGCGTCAGAACCATAAATATTTTACCTGCGATAAAGTCGATCATTTAGAGTACATCTGAGCTGAAATTAACTAATGTGATTCATATGAAATAATAGATATTAAAATTAATTTCAGTGCTACATATCAGAGTTCACCCAATCTGTAGAAATCTACCCTTAATCTACAGCTGAAAGTCTGTTATTTTCATTTTCATTATTCATCTCCGTGGTACACAGAACAACCAAAAGAGAATAAAACAATAGAGGAAACTGAGTCTCTCCCATGAACACATTCAGAAATCAGTCGAGCCCTAATATGGAACCCTGCAGTACACCTCTGCTAAACACACACACACACACATGACACAATATTGATAAATGTGAACAGTTCTCAGCGAACAAATCACCAGCATTTGTTTTTATAAGAAACTCAAAATAAATGTTTGCTCTCTTTAAATATGATTAGTGTGAGCATTACTTATTACTGCACACACACACAAAGGAGAATAAACTACACGTGAAGGGTTTTGTTTTGCAACAACAGATAAATGTCATTCTTCAAAATACAAAACTGACTGCAGTGTGTAATTCTTTACTCGTCACATTCTGAATCCGACATCAGGCGAGAGTTACTTTGGCCTCTATCAAAACAACCACATCAATCTGACTGAGGTGCATAATAAAAAAATATTATTTCTGACAATTAATAAAAACTGAGACATCTGTATTTGCTGACGAACCCTTCATATTCTTCATAAAACTTTGTACACAGTACATAAATACAGCCAGTAAAACAAACCCTGGACAAATTAGCTTTCAGCGTCTCAGTACCTGAGAGGCGTTTAAAGTTTCCTCCGTGCTGTTCTTCTCTTTCTCTCGGTTGCGTATCTCTGGACTCGCAGCACTGATCAGCATTTTCAGGTTGGACGTGGGTGTCCACGGCTCCCCTGCCGGCATCTCGGAGCCCTTCGTGGGTGTGGATAGAGGCCCCATGACCTTCTGAGCTTCTTGAGATTTTCCTGAGATTTTTACCTGTGTCTGCGGCTCCACAAACAACACGTTCTTCTGTAAAAGAAGATGGACATTCACATCACTGGCACAGCTAGTAAACTAATGCAGTGTGCTGGTTAGTCCTAGATGGGGGTTAACTAGTAAGTAAGTACAGTCTGGACCTGCAGCTTAATTTCGAGGCTGAACAGATAGACACTAACCTTCTCATGAGCTGTAGGTGAGCTGCTGGGTTTCGTCTCAAGCTTCTGGTTCAACTGCTGGACATCAGGTAAAGTGCTGCTCATCTTCCACCTGAAGTGCGGGGTAAAGGCACGGGTACTTGTTAGAATAGTCAGAGATCGATTAGTTATTATCATATCCTTCATGTCTCCTAGAGAGATTACCTTTTCTTCACTGCATTATACATTCTATTAGAGATAATCACAGTGCTGTGATCAGTGTGTCATGCACACAGGTTTAGTGGTTCGGTAAAGCTGATAGCGCTCTCTCACACACACACACACAAACACGGAAAGTTATTTTGACTTCAAATGGCCGCGGGTTGGTCAGCAGGACGCCTGGCGCTAACTGACATCCGCTCTGCCGAAGCCTACGTGTAAGGTACACGCCCACTGGACGAGCATAACCCAATGAGCGCAAAGCACCAGCGTGTCGTCACACATGTAGCAGCCAATCAGCGCGCAGCGGGAAACGGAATTCCACAGGGGCGCGCGCTGGTGCGCATTTTTTTGAAATGTTGGCGCGGAATTTCCTGCGCGAGAGCCCGAAGTCTCGAGCTCGCACTTCTACCTGAGATAACGTTCAAGGCGCGAAGGTTTAAATCCTCAGAAACAATGGCGGCAACTATACAGGATTACGTCATCCTTTAATTCTCACACATAATAAGTCCAGACTAACTAGACTCTCTCACACACATTTACCTGTGTGCCGGGCTGATTAAACCTCCAGCTAATCAACACACACACAGTCAGATATATGTGTTTATATTAACCCCTGGCTGTATGATCAGTACATCTGCTCCAGCTGTGGTCCTGACACCAGGTCCTAATCTGCACTGAGAGCCGAATCAGCCTTAGCGTTAGCTGCTTCACTCATTAGCATGTTTGCTAGTCCTGTTCACACAGCTGCAACGCACTGTAAAGGCGATCTGTTATAGAGCATATATAGTAATGTGTGTGTGATAAAGCTGGATTTATCGAAACAGATTAACACAGAAACACACTCCTGACCCGAGGTGACCCGAGCAGCAGCGGCAGTCAGTATCAGGCCGGGGGAGAGCGCGGAGGCTCGGGGTCCTACTCCGTTGTGTTCGGTTCTGTATGAATCTGTAAGCACTACTCACCTGGGTCGGAACATCACGTCTTCGCTTAAAATCTGCCCCAGGTGTTCGACAGGTCCATGGAGAGGGCAGATCCCGCCTCGGTTCAGCTGGTACACGGTTAGCACGCTAGCTAACTAGTAATAAAGCCGAAACAAGCAGCTGTAGAGATCCACACACACACACATATAAACTCTAACTAACATTAAAAAAGAGTTTTCCTAATCACAGTTGAGACTAAAAGATGAGAATCCAGGACAGAAAGTGTTAATGCAGCTGAAACTCCCGCCTGTAAAGTGAACACTGCGCGCTTTATCCCGCCTATTACACACACACACACACATACGCACGCGCACACATCGCCGGGGAGGAGGGGTGTGTGTGTGTGTGTGTGTGAGAGAGAGAGAGAGAGAGACTTTACACTATAGTAGAGGACTAAACTGTAAAAACAGACTAATAAAACCATCCTCTGTGTATTATTTATCAAAATATTTATTATTATTATTATTGCTATAATTATTAATTATTTTTGTGCTGAATGCAGGGGCATTTCTAGGATTTTCATTTAAGGGCAGGCTCAGCCCCCATAGATGTTTGTGATGCAGATATAACAATTTATCGAAAAACACACACCTTGGCTGAATCCTCGCTCTGTGATGGCGAATTGAAGACCGCGCTGAGAGACGGGGAGGAGCCGAAGTCTGCCGCGTTTTCACATGAAATGTAAAGGGGACGTGGGCGATCACCAATTTGTGTAAAGTTTATGGAGAATTTTAGGGGGGCTGAGTACAAATGTTAGAAGGGTTAAAGCCCCCCCCAAAAAATGGCCTAGCGACGCCCATGGCTGAATGCAAACAGAACAAAAGAGTGTGTACAGGGTGGCGGGACTTACAGGAACGTTCCGCTCACCTGAGAATCCAGGCCTTGTGTTAAAATGGCTCACTCTGGCCCCCCTAGGTACTCGCTCGACTGAGGTGGGCTTGGTCGAGTGATTGTGATCAGAGGAGACTTACAACAGTGCAGTGAAATAATGTTGATGGTTATGGCACCCTGCTCTTTTAATACAAGTAAGGTGTGGCCATGACTTAATGAGTGAGATTATTACTCCCACAATGGTTTTGTCTGACTAGAGATTATGTAGATTATGTTCCTTTTGAGGATTACTCTTATCGTTGACGCCCCTCCTCACCGGTGGGACTGAGGAGCTGGTTTCAATTTACCTCAAGGCCATTTAGAGGCTTTCCAGTAGGTTGGTTTCCCCCCGGGGGCAGAAGGCTTAGACTCCGGGGGAGGTGTTAGACAGCACTAGTTACTGAATGGAGGCTATTTACTGTCCATGACAAAAAAGCGGCACTGCTTGAGGTCTAATAGGTTCTTTTGACCAATATCTGACACTATCAACACTATGTGTATGTTTTACTTGTGGAACTATGTGTATATATATATGGCTACTTAAATATTCTCTAAATAAGATCTAAATAAGCTCTTGGCTTTTTCAGCAGTGAGCTTGTCCATAGGGCTAAGTCAGTACCAAATGCACAGGATTTATTTAAAAGCCTCTGTTTAACAGGTAGAAGCTGGTATTCCATCAATTTGCTCACTTTTCTAGATGCTGTGCAGTCATAGGGCAATGCGTTCATCTTCCACAGTTTATTATAGCAACCAATCTTCAAGAGTGAGGACTACAATAATTACTAATAGAAGTTCAGTGGGACAGAAATCCCACTGCTCCATGCACAGAGGTGGAGCGGGGGTAAAACTGCTGCAGCCCTGCACAAAGCCCACAGCTTTGGTCATTTTATTTGTGGCTCTGGTCAGGTTGCCTAAGATGTCAGGCATTTTATCTTCAAATTTTAAACTACTCAAATTTGTGATGCTTAAAATGCAAGTATCTCAGTTAATCTTTGACAAACCCCTACTCGTCTTTGATAATCATTTAACAATGTGGTTCTGTGGTCTCTGGGCTACAGTACCTTAAATATACTGATGTGTACCTTACTCAAAAATGAACGCCAGCATTTCTTGTGGGATTATCAATCATAAACTCCTGCAGTGTTTAAATTGTATAATGCTAAAATGTCTATTTTATAACAGTTTAAGGAACCAAATCAATCTTCAGACAATTTATGGTCTGAGTGATCAAATCTTAATCTGATCAGAGGACGTCCTGAGTCCAATGACGCTGGCCTTTGTTGTAGTCAAGTGAAATCCAATCATAATCCAATCACTGAAAGCACACGCTGACTCAAGGTGCCGAAAGGCCTCTTATTTAACTGCTAATAATGAGACTCCCATTAGGATCGCTTCTGCATGGATTTACTTGACTCAGTCATCCTGTGTATAACAATTAGCTGATCACAGCGCATTGATTTATTCTGGATGTTCTCTGAGATGTATTACTTATGAATATTACTCTTTGCAAAGTTTTATATTCCACAAGCACTCCATGTTTCAGTTTTTCTTCTTTCTCGGCAGACCAACATGCACGATCAGGACAAAACATTACCCTTCAGTAAGCACAGTGAATTTTCTTAAGGAGCCTTAAGGCACATATTAACTAATAATTCAGTATTCTCCTTTAAACTCTACACAACTCTTGCTTTTTTTGTATTGTAATTGCTTTGACTTGTAGTAGTGTATCTAACTCATTTTGATAATTTATTACATAGTAAAATGTTCATGTTTGCAAAAAGTATAAACAGTTTTAAGCCAGTAATGTGATATCTCTGGTTCCTCCAAGTACAGAAAGTTCTAGTCTGATATTGTTTACAGTTTGATATCAACCATCCACTTTTATTAAGTAAGATTTTGAATGTACACACAATCGTATATGTTAAGGTGAACACTTTGCACTATATTGTGTATTACGTGATTAAGATTATCATCATGTAATGCTAGTTTTATAAATCCTGTCTGCTCAACCTCACCCATAGTGTGGCACCTCAGATGAAGGAATCATTTATCACGGTCAATAAGTTTAAGACACACTCACAGTCCTGAATACAAGTTTATTTAAAAATGTGTGAAGGAGAGATCATTCGGTTATTCAGAGCGCGAAATCCGTCCTGCATTTGGGCTGTCGTTTAGCACGCCGACACTGTGTGGAGGCCACAGCTGCAACAAAACCACACTGTATGTCAGGTTACAGGTTATATGCTATAGAAATTATTTGGATAAATACAGTAGTTGAATTCACACTCCCTTTGTGTTTTGTTTAATGTACTGCTTGGCAAAAAAAATATACAAGATAATTGAAATAATGTTAGCTAGGCTAATCAGCTACCAAAACACATTACTTTTACCAACTAACTAACATAGTTTAACACTGTCTCTACAGCAGTAGATATCTAAAGCAGTGGTCTCCATCCTCGGTTGTGCAGGAACCTCTGTCCCATACAGTTAGTGCTTTTCTTTGCTCTGCAACACCAACAGAGCAGGCTGTTAATGACCTGATTACATGAAGCAGGTGTGCTGAGAGTAAGACAATTCACTAAAATGTGCAGAACCAGGGGTTCTTTAGGACCAGGGTTGGGAACCACTGATCTATTGTACCTAGGAACATTTTGATAGCAAGCTGTATGTAACACTGTAATAATTTAGAGTCCTCTTCTGATAGAACCATGTTACATGTTAACCTTTAAGCATGTTAATTAAAGAGAAAAACTGTTTAACGTACAAGGATTGAGCTCTGCATTATTAAAACCTGAGGGTAGCGTGTTTAAGGCTGCACCCTGGAATAGTATGCTCTATCAAAAGTTAAATGCCAGTGACTTAATATGAAAATGATTTTAGGGAGCAAATCATCTGCCTGTCCTACTGAAAATAGTGTGTGTGTGTGTTTTTTTTTTTGCCTTCCACCATAGTATAAGCTCCAGCAAGCTTTCTCCCAATGGCAGGTAAGTTTGCTGATGCTCCAGGCTTAAATAGAGATCTGATATAAACATGCTGAAAAAATACTCTGCACAGACTACCTTTTGCTGAGGTGGCCCTGAGCAAAAAA
>QMIH01001773.1:0-53504 GCA_003987875.1 Clarias batrachus | reverse complement strand
GATGAACCCTGAGTGACGACTCTATGCAGCTAGCAGACGGTTGGTTTAGCCTGTCTGTCTGCTCCCTGGCCTTGGCTCTGGATTGTCTCTGATTAACTAGGCCTCTTCTGAGACTATGTGCTATACTACAAGAAATGAGAGCAGCACCTTCCCGAGTGGGATGGACACCGTCCCGCCCTAACAGGCCAGTTTAGCCCTCAAAGGTCTTCCAGTTGTCTATGAAGCCCACGTTGTTTTCGGAGCACCACCTGGACATCCAGCGGTTCAGCGACCATAACCTGCTGTAAGCTATGTCGCCACGTCTCATTGGAATGGGACCAGAGCAAACTACTTCTTCGTAACATCGCAATGAGCGCAATTAATATGGATATGCAGCTGCAAGTAATGTTGCATTCGTCATTGACTGTCGTGTGTGTGTGTTTTTGAAAATCCACTGTTTAAAGAAAATGTTTATGGACATAATCACCATCTCTGAAAATTAAGTGAAGAACTAGAACAGAAAGGAAACGTTAAGAACAAATAGGGAAGCCTTTTCTTTCTTTTGTTCTTACTTTCTTTCTGAATACAAGTACATGAATACAAGTACAGTAACAAGCTGTTCCACTGTTTTAAATTGTAAACAGAATATATAAATCTGCCAGTCAGTGTTCTGGATTCAATACACAAATCAATGATTAAAGCACACAATAAAGAAATAGAGGAGGGAAAGAAATTAAAGAGAGATAAAAAAAAAGGATTTCTGAATCCTGATTTATGATATATATTTATATCACCAATAGAATGATTCAGTCATGTAATTTCCGGCAAACCCAAGGCTTTGTTTGGCATTGGTCATGTGACTCTCAGGGAATCGACGCATGCCTCGAGGTCTGGCATCTTCATTTGGACACGCCCCCTTCTGCTCAGTACAAGCTTTGGAGCTTCTGTGTCACAGGAACATCACTAATATGCACGGACGGTGTAGCAGAGAGAAAATGTAATGATGTCATGTGAGGACATTAATGTCTCAGGAGGAGAAAGTTACTACGACATCCCTGACACTTCATAAGTGCACTTGTAGACAAAGGTGCACACAGACAAAAGATTATTTTATTAAAAATCACTGTTGAGCTCCAAACAGCAAAAACAGCTGAAACACTACAGAAAACCATTGTGTTGGATAAAAAAATTATTTCCCAGGTAAAGAAGAAAAAAAATGCATTCATAAAACCTGATGAAGAACCCCCTTCTGGAGGAAGCTGTACCTGTGTCAGGGAAGATACAAAATACAGTGAGAGAAAGATCAGGTTAAAGTTGGTCACAAGCAACATCTTAAAAATATACAATTCTGGAAGAACATTTTACAGACAGATGTGACAAAGATCAACTTGTATCAGAACTGCTTCTCATGTACAGTGTTAACTGATGATGTGCCTGCTGAGAAAAGCCTTAAAACCTGTTATAATGTGCTGTTATGTACTGTGATGGACAACGGTAGATTCAGTATTTATCATCCACCAACTTTACCTAATAAGGAGTGTTGTTACAGTACAGGTAGGTCTGTGGCATGTGTGTCAATCGGGGCTGTTGCTTAAATAATTTTTAAAAAGCAGGGGGTTGTTGGAATATTAACGGACTACTGACCTCATGCTTAAAGATGTGGATATGTAAGTTCTCAGTGAAATGATATATTGAAATAGAGTCAAGGTGTGTGTGTGTGTGTGTGTGTGTGTGTGTGTGTGTGTGTGTTTTGCAGAGGAGGATGAGTATGGCAGTTACTCGCGTACACTGTTGCAGTATTTCCTGGCAGAAGGGGTGATGAGTGGACATGAACTCTTCATTGCCTCTGCCCAAGATCATCCTGATGACATCATAAAGGTATAGACAAGTGTTTCCTGACGCTGTGCACTATCAGAGGTTACTCAAGGGGCTGGGGAGATTTTTCTTCAACAGAAAACCTCATAATGGTTTTAAAATAAGAACTTTTTCATAGCTTTAGAGGTAAAACACGTGTCTTTAAGACAAATTGATGTTTAATATTTTGTCAAGAATTAAATAAAGGGCAATATCGAGAGGTCTGCTTTATGCATGAAAAAAACCTTCATAATCCAAACACTAAGTGTATATAATCATGGATGTTAATATTTAAATAATAAAAAAAGTTATAGTTATGTTATCTGCCTACAGTATAGTATAGTATAGTATACTGTATACTCTCAGGTCCTGCATGGCCCGGGCAGTGTTACTCATTAATCTAAGCTTTTGTAAGCAGACAACTCAACTGTTAATTATAGATGTGGTGTTTTTCATTGACATTTGTTGCTCTTGACCCAACATGAACTCCAAAGAGATGTTACTTTCATTGAAGCAATCAGTCAACAAGCTAAAAAAAGTCAAACCAAACTATACCAAAAACAAATATACAGTGGAACCTTTGATTGCAAGCATAATTCATTCCAGAAGTGTGATTGTATATCAAACGAGCGAGCACACATACACACACACACACAAACATAAAAGATGTTTAGTACTGCTTAGTACTGTTTAGTACAAAAGTCTCTTCAAAACCATGTCAAGTCAAAGGGCTGATGAATTAAAAAATTTGTGGTGAGCTGCTTGAGCATCACACAGTCATGAAAAACGTCTTCAAAAGCTATTACTCTCACAATGTAAACAATTTTTAAATATTATGACTTTCCACCCTTATTTTAAATTGTCGCCATGCAACACCATTCAAGATATCACAAATTTCTTTACAGTTTCATATTAGCCATGTCTCGACATTATTCTGACGAACGTCCGGCGAAAGTAACAGACAAAATATTAAATATTTCTAATAGTGACGCACTTGTCTTAACTGCTGCCAGTTGGTTGCGCTATAACTGAGAGTCACAGTAGTCATATTGATGTGATCAGCTTTCTTCTCATAAGATAAATCTAAGGTTTGATACTTAATGTACACAGACATTATAAGCCACGTCCTTTTTTTTTTTAATCGTTTTTAAAAGTTTAAGGGTTCATCATGGCACCATTTAAGATATGAAAAAACCCTTCACAATTGTGTATCCTCAATATCTTGGGATCATAGTGGCCTGATTTTGTGGCGATCGTGTAAATTCCCTAGGAGGAGTTCTTCAAATTCCATTCTGGCTGTTTTGCAAACAACACAGAATAACTGTCTTCCATGTCCTTCAATAAAATTTAATTGAAGTAACAGTACTTTTACTTGAGCACAAAATTTTAGTACTCTTTCCACCTCTGTCTGTTCCTGTGTCATATTATACAATTCTGGAAGAACATTTTACAGACAGATGAGACAAAGATCAACTTGTATCAGAACTGCTTCTCATGTACAGTGTTAACTGATGATGTGCCTGCTGAGAAAAACCTTAAAATCTGTTATAATGTGCTGTTATGTACTGTGTAGATCAGGGGTGTCAAACTCCGTTACTGAAGGGCCGCAGACCCGCAGGGTTTTGTTCCAACCCTCGAGGACCTGCAGAGTTTAGCTTCAACCATAATTAAAAACATCTGATCCACCTAACAAAATCATTAAGGCTTATTTGAAAACTACATGGCATATATGTTGGAGCAGGGTTGGAAAAAAACCCTGCGGGTCTGCGGCCCTTCAGGAACGGAGTTTAACTCACCTGGTGTAGATGGACAACGGGCTGAAGCATGCTTCAACAGTAACCCAAGATGTTTTTAAGGCAAAGAAGTGAAATGTTCTGCAATGGCCAGATCAGTCACCAAAACTGAAGGCAGACCTCTCAATCACAGCCAATGCGATGACCTCTTCATTAGACCCCCCCCCCCAAAAAAAAACTTTTATTTTTTCATTTTACCACATTTATAAAAATATCAACTACATTCCTCTCAAAAAGGCCCACGTTTGTCACTTATTTTAACATGAACTCTCTGTCGGAAGCATCCATTTAAAGCCAAACTTTAACTCTATGTAGCTTAGTTTTAAAAGTCTGTAAGCTCATAAACAAACTGTTCACAACACACCAATGCACTGGGAATTGGCGCTGCCTGACTAGCCACTAGCATCTGCTCTGGAGAATCTTCTGTTGAGTTCTTGTCTGGAACATGAGCCGATAAGAGCGCAGTGACCCCATGCACTAACACACAATCACTCGGACTAAACTGACTCTAATTACACACTTAGGCTGCTGTCTTCCCATTGTGAGGTCAGAGTGAACCGGGGTGTTTTCTTTTGAGATGCTTCTGCTGTGTCTGTGTGTGTCTGTATGTGCACGCGCCAGCTGTGGTAAGACATTTTACTCCGAGAAAGAGCACATTTTATTTGGTGTTTCTTTAAAGAAGACCACGTTGGATGATTAGCAAAATTGGTCATAAAAGTAAACATATTTACTGTACATAGTCAACGCAATTACAACGTAATTAGTCCTAAATTGCCCCGTCCCAACTTTTTTTTTTATGTGTTTTTTCAGAATAAATAAATGTCTAAAAGAATGACAAAGTTGATTTGGCTAAAGCATGAAATACCATGTCTTAATACTGTTTCTGTTTGAATGCAAGTGAAAGTTACATTTATAAGTGTTTGCAGTTGTTGGCTATTTGGTCTGTCATAAGTTTCAAATACATTTAATTAATCACTTTCTAATGCACACATGAAACCTAATAAAGTACGACAAACAGTAGCTTGGATACTTATCGTTACAGTAAAAATGTAAAGTGTTTGATGTCTGTGCTGCAGGGTCTTCCGTCTCCCCTTCAGGATGAAGACCCGGAGGTTAAGATTCCACCATCATTAAATCCAGAACAGCAAGATGCCATGAAAATCGCCTGGCGCTATCAGAACCTTCCTAAGGTCCAGGTAAATACACTTCTAAATCAAATGACAAAGTAAAATGTGAAATCAGTGAAGTATTAAAAAGTGCTATAAGGTTTAGTCTCATCTTTAACATTTTGTCCAGACTGTGCTGTCCTCATCATCCCGGTTCGGTCATTATTATGACCTCTCCAAACATATGCAGCAAGATCTTCTGCAAAATGCCAATGTTCACACTTTCTACCTACCTGAGGAGGAAACAGCACCTTCACATCACAGGTACACACTTAAGCCCAGTTCCCATGGTCACTGTCTCAGGGCGAGCCGTAGGGATGTGAAGCTTACATTTTTCTTTTTTTGCCAAAAATGAAATTCAGCTACAAATTTAATTTAACTTTGAGAGACATCAGGTCTGATGTCCATTGAAGAAATATATAAAACATTAGTCAATGAATCGAGGATAGTAGCCCAGTTTGCTCCTTTCTGAGTGTCCATGTGACAGTTGCTGAACGCCTATGAACAGGCTGTTGCGCATCCCAACTTCCTATGCCAAAACTTTGTGATTAATTGCTTTATTTTTTATTTTTTTTATAGATTACAAGCATAATTTCCAATCTCACTGCAGCAGAATCAATCACACCTTTATATCGCACCTCTTTGTTTTCATCTCTTGGTCCTTTCTTACTGAAAAGGACTCTTCAGATGTACAAAAATATCATGCTTTACTGTAATTCTTTCCTCAGTCTAAGCACATCTATTCATCAGTATTCTATCTCTCTTCGTGTCTCACTTTCAGTGGTGTTCTTGGCCCCTACGCTGAGTTGCTGCACTCTATCCAGTTGTTAATCAAACAAAATGGGTTTGATGGATCAAAATCACAGGTTAGTGCTTTTATTCAAAGTTAAATTGTGTATATTTTTAGACTTTTGACTACAGTAATATATCTGACACACCAACTCACTAATACAGTATTATACATACTCTAGGACACACTCTAAAAATTAACCTATAATCACATTTACAGTTGTCCCAGGTGGAGCAGTACTGTTGCAGTTACATTTACATTTTACATTTACATTTGGGGATTAGTCCAGGTATTGGAGAAACAGATATGTCTTGAGTAGTCGTTTAAAGATTAAAGATCGTCAAAGTCTCTGCTGTACGGACATCTAGAGGAAGTTCGTTCCACCACCTAGGTGCCAGAACAGAAAAGAGTCTGGATGAATGCTGCCCTCGATCCCTGAGAGATGGGATGAGGCGAGCAGTGCTGGAGGATCGGAGGGAACGTGGTGCAGTGTGTGGTGTGATTAGAGCAGAGAGGTAAGTGTGTGCTGGGCCATTTTTAGCTTTGTAGGCAAGCATCAGGGTTTTGAAATTGATGCAGCAGCTACAGGAAGCCAGTGCAGGGAGCGGAGGAGTGGGGTGGGGTGGGAGAACTTGGGAAGGTTGAAAACGAGACGTGCTGCTGCATTCTGGATCAGTTGCAGAGGATGAATCGTGGACAGAGGCAGGCCTGCTAGGAGTGAGTTGCAGTAGTCCAGTTTTGAAATGACAAGGGACTGAACAAGCACCTGAGTAGCCTGTGAAGAGAGAAATGGGCGGATTCTTCTGATATTGTAAAGAAGAAATCTACAAGAGCGAGTAAGGTTAGCGATGTGTGGGGAAAATGACAGATGATTGTCCACGGTCACCCCAAGATTGCGGGCAGTGGCTGAAGGAGTGAACTGATTGTTGTCTAGGGATATCACAAGATCTTGACCTGGGGATGAGTCACCAGGGATGAACAACAGTTCGGTTTTACTCAGATTGAGCTTCAGCTGATGAGCTGCCATCCAGGATGAGATGTCTGCCAAATATGCTGAGATCCGCGTGGAAACCTGAGTGTCAGAGGGAGGAAAGGAGAGAGTAAGTTGGGTGTCATCTGCATAACAATTGTATGAAAATCCATGCGATGATATGACCTTACTAAGAGACCGAGTATGGAGGGAGAACAGAAGAGGACCAAGTACTGAACACTGTAGGACACCAGTAGGAAGTCTAAGTGGGGCAGATGTGGATCCCCTCCATGTCACCTCATACGACCTATCGTCTATTTAAGAAGCAAACCATTGCCACGCTGTTCCAGAAATTCCAAGGCTTGTGAGAATAGGTAATAGAATCTTGTGGTTCACCGTCCCAAATGCAGTCGATAGGTTTTTTTTTTTTTTTTTGGATTTTTCCCGCGATTTTTCTCCCTAATTTAGTCGTGTCCAATTCCTCCCCGTCACTAGGGGGCGCTCCCACATTAAGGCTACTACTACCACTCAGCCGGGAGGGCCGAAGACTATCACGTGTTTCCTCCGAATCACGTGACGCCAGCCGACCGCATCTTTTCGAACTGCTCGCTCGCACACCGTTGGGGGACACACTCGGAGGACAGCGCTATCCGCTCCCTCCGTTGCGCGAGCTCACAGACGCCCCTGACTGGCTGTAGAGCCGTGATTAATGTGGGAGCACTATGTACCTCTCATCCCTCCCCTCTGAGAGAGCTCGGCCAATCAGCTCTCTCTAGACCTCCGGCTGCGAGAGGTTACAGCACCACCCGGGAATCGAACTAGCGATCTCCGGATGATTGGGCGAGCACTTTTACCACTGCGCCACTCGGAGGCCCTCAGTCGACAGGTCTAGGAGGATGAGGACAGATGACAGTTTAGCAGATCTAGCAGCATGGAGCTTCTCAGTGACTGACAGAATGGTTGATGATGGTTGTGATGAAGAGAAGGAGGTCTCTTGAGATGGCCTGGAGCATTGTGGAAGGGATTGGGTCTAATGAACAGGTGGTGGGGTTAGATGACGAGATGATCTGCTTAATGTCATCAGATGAAACGTTGGAGAATTCCGCCAAGGGAGGGAAGGGAAGTGCCACTGCTGAACTGAGTGTACCATTTGGTGTACTGGGTGTAAACTGGGCCTGGGAGCCTGTCAGAGAACACTTATGGAGGGTCATTAGTGAACCTCATGACCACGCCACCAAGAGCTTAATGTTAATTAGAAGGGAGAGGTCAGACGTCTGTTCCTAGAGTACACAAGCCTGTTCAGGACTTTCAGGACCACCTTGATGACACTTGTATTTATTTTTATATACAATTAAACCTTGGATTACAAGCTAAATTTGTTCCAGAAGGGTACTTGTATGTCAAAGAGATTAATGGAAACTCAGACGATTTGTTCCACAACCCAAAAATATTCATATAAAAATAATTAATACGTTCCGGGTAGACGTTACATGGAGTAGTGTGTGTTTGCGGAAGGTCCTGCATAATTTCACAAAAAATATTAAAGCACAGTTTTTTGTATTACCAAGTATCTGTAATAAAGTGTAGTTGGTCTGGTTTACTTTTCCTTGCTTTGGATAAGTTAAAATGAAAACTAAGCCAATAAACTTGGTAACGAACAGACAACGCAACAGCGGCCTGCTACYGTTAGTCCATCCATGGCAGAGAGTAGGACAGCTGGCGCCAAAGAGCGGCTCGGACTCGAGATTACTTCAGCGTCTAAAAGTTGAAATACTGTCATTACTACGTAACGAACTGACAAATATTTCGACTGTGCTAGGTGATGATATATCAACTATTAAGAGTGAACTTCAGGCTAAAAGTGGAGTTTTTGAATAGTCCTATTTCGGTGCACACGGACATGTTTGCACTGAAAAGTACAGTGGAGGATATGGAACAGTCACTCTCTACCTGTTCTGATGACATCACTGTGCTGGAGGACAAGGTGAACTCTCTCATGGCCACTGTGGCTAAATTGGAGGATAAGTGTGAAGACCTGGAAGCCAGATCTCGATGCAATAACATAAGGATTATAGAAGACCGAATAAGACATAAAATTTCCAGAAGACAATCCTTGTATCTATCGAGAGACCCTTGCTATCTCGGAATTGCTCAAGAAAGTCCTTAATACTGGCAGGGACGTTATTGTTGACAGATCACATCACACGCTGCAGCCCAAGCCGGGGGAGCATCCACGAGCGGTTGTGGCGAGCGGTGACGAGCGGTTGTGGCGACTGTACTGCGGTTCTACAGCATGCTCGGGAGGTGTCTCAGTTTAAAATTGATGAAATGAAAATTATCTTTCCGGATCTCAAAGTAAAAACTAAAAACTGTTCATGCTCAATCTGCCTTCAATGATGTTCGTCAGCAACTGCGGATGATTCCAGGGGTGAAATTTTGATTTCTTCATCCAGCTAAGCTGTGTGTCACTTACGATGGAGTGGAAAGACAGTTTAACTCACCAGACTTGGCTAAAGAATGTGTCAGTACTTTATTATCTCACCGAACAGAAATAAATGTTCCATAAGTATCTGAGCTTTACTCTAAATATTGTGTTGTATGATAAGTTATTATGGCACAGACTCTGTTTAAAGGTTTTACAGTGTTTTACAGAAGATATTTTGAATATGTTACGTGAGCTTACTTCTGCTATTTTCCAACTTGACCAACAGCTGGCTAGCTTCCCTTCTCAAGTCCAGTTTAAACAGCGTCTGGATCTGCAGTCTGAACTTTATCATTTTAACAACTGATGCTGAACGGCTCCTGTTGCATACTCGTAGTTCTTATTATGAATATGGTGATAAAGCTAGTCAGCTCTTGGCACATCAGTTAAAACGCCAGACAGGTAGTTGCTTGATTCCACAGATTCAGGACTCATTTTATATCTGACCCGGGAGGTATCAATGCTGCCTTTAAATCCTATTATTCTATCTTACTGGGTTAACTACTTTACAGTGATGTCCAAGGTGTCTTGCTATTTAAATTTTTGGGGTTCCACTGGTCTGGTCTCAGTTTACTTCTAAACAACTGCATATTTTGGCATTTACATCCTTAATAGCTAGGCGTTGTATTTTCCTCATAATTTATATCTGTAATGATGATTACACAATAAAAAAGCTTGAACCTAAAAATAATGAATACGAAATATAAATTGGGCGGCACGGTGGTGTAGTGGTTAGCACTGTCACCTTGCACCTCCAGGGTCCGGGTTTGATTCCTAGCCAGGCTCGATTCCCGTCTCTGTGTGCATGGAGTTTGCATGTTCTCCCCGTGCTTGGTGGGTTTCCTCCGGGTACTCCGGTTTCCTCCCACAGTCCAAAGACATGTAGGTTAGTTCCCAAATTGCCCATAGTGTGTGAATGAGTGAGTGTATGTGTGTGTGTCTGTGCCCTGCGATGGATTGGCACCCTGTCCAGGGTGTACCCTGCCATGTGCCCTAAGTCTCCTGGGATAGGCTCCAGGCCCCCGTGAGTGAGTGAGTGAAATATAAAATAAAACAAATTAACCTGCACTTTAACTTTGAAAAGAATCGTGACTGTAGTGACTAAGGCCTGAGGAGGAGGTGTGTGTGTGTATGTGTGTTTGGGTTGGGGGGGTTGGGCGGATATTGGCTATATACGAGTGACACACACGAACTGAGACTAAGCATGGGACATGCTCGTAATACTGCCAGTATGTCAAGACCTCACTCGTTTACCGAGATAAAATTTATTAAAACTTTTCGCTTGTCTTGCGAAACACTTGCAGACCAAGGTCAGTTTAGTTACTCTAATGTAGTCTTAATAATGGAGCACTTGTTTTATAATATAATCCTCTCCAATAGACAGTGCTCATAACTATTAGCATTCATTATTACATTCTCTCTCTCTCTCTCTCTCTCTCTCTCTGTAAGGTGAAGACTTGTAATGTCCTGCGACTTGCTCTTCCCTCTCTGGGGTCTGTACTGTGGGGTGATAATGTGTGTGTTAGCCCCGCCCACTGTCATGCCCTGTTGAGCTTTCTCTATGCCCTCCGAGCCGTCCTACGCTCCTCTCTTTCTGTTGCTATGGTGACAGTACCCACTCATCTGACCAGGGTAAGAACCGTGTGTGTGTGTGTGTGTGCGCCATCCATGTGTGTGTTAGAGATTAAGAATTTAGTTAACCATTTTAAGCAAGAAAGACATTTTTACAGCATGGTTACAGTAGAAACAAAGACTAAAGTTTACATGAGGGTCCTAGTTTAAGTAAACTTATTAGGTGTAATGTTAAATTTTGTAAGCAACCATGTATAACATTTATTTGCTTAATGTTACATGCTAAAATCCCAGTCACAGTTCTGTACTCAGTAATACGGGCTGAAGGGGAATCCAGTGGTTCAGGTTTAGAAGGATGCTTTATGTTAGTCAGATTTGAATGATGAGAGAAAGATGGTTCTATATTGTTCCTCTTGCAGTTGAACATAGAGACATCAAAACGCACACACAAGTGAGCCCTGGGTGGGCTTATGTAACATAAGTGTATTTTACACTCTCTACGTAAGTGTAAAATTGCAAACTCCCCACATAGTGAAGAAGTGCAGTCAACATGCCTATGGACTGGGATAGACTGCACTTGTCTTTATTTATAATTGGGTAATGTCGGATTGTAAGTATTACAAATCAATAAGTCTGGGTCAGTTTCTCTCTGGGAGTCTCATTTTGTCTGTATTTGTTTCCTTTTATAGAATAAATTAATAAGAGGAAGGATAATCAGGTTGAGTGACACAGCTGTTGCTTTGAGATCGTTCTCAGATGCAGAGAGAAACAACAACCCACTTTATAAGGACTACCATGGTGAGATGTGCAGACACACACACACACACAGACAGACACACATACAAGCAGCATTGCACATATGGTTATCTTTTCAATCAGACATTTAGACACACTAACAATATAGAGTGTGATAACAGAATTGTGCAGTGAAGGAAGGTAACATAAGGAAAGCAAAGATAAGGTACCTGATATCCACCTCCAGTGTGTGTGTGTGTGTGTAGATTTAACACACACACACACACACACACACACACACACACACACACACACGCACGCACGCACGCACGCACACACACACTCTGGAGGTGGATATCAGGTAGGATAGTTGATCAGTTGATCAAAAGTTGTTTTTCTTTGTGTAGATTGTCAGCTAGAATGTATCAGTGTACTCTGGCCCTGACATGTTTGTCACTGTGACCTGGATATAAAAGGATTTTACAGAGGCATTATTACCTGCTAAATCATCATCTTCACCCAGAAATGACGATGCACGCACTTACTTTAAAAAAAAAAAAGGCTAAATGTTTATAGACTCGAACCCTTCTGAAAACATCTAGTCAGAACTGAAGAGGGCATCCACAGTTCTGCAAACTTAAAGCATCTTCAAATATTGTGTGTGGAGGAGGTTCATGATCCCTCTACAGGAGTGACACTGTTGGACAAGAAGGAAGCTCAGTGTTTCAGTGTTTCAGTGTTGTTCTCCCAGGAGGAGGAGAGGACAGGGCTATTACCAAATTATAGGCCTTGAAACCAATATGGCAATTTAAATATTTGAAACACATGTTTGACAACATACAGTGCCCTTCACAATTATTGGCACCCCTTGTAAAGATTAGGAAAAAATCCACCTGTTGGTGAAGTAATTTCATTTTACACTAAAAAAGAAGTGCACAAAGTCTGTAACTGTATTCAGACATAAACAAATTCTTCAATGACAAAATCCTTTACAAAACACTTGCCAGAATTATTGAGACCCCTGGAAAAAATAAATATATAATTAACTCATTGTAACTGAAGCATGTTTCCCATTTAAACTGTACATGTGTAAGTTGATAATGTGTAGGAACCTTGAAGCTGTTATCCATGACTTCCTGTTTAACTTTGGAACAAATATGAGGGGAGACAGAGTTGCTTTAGTCGTTCATTAATATGGGAAAGACAAGAGAACACAAAAACCAAATAAGGAGTGTGATGACCTTCATAACTCAGGCAGTGGTTATAAAACTAGCTTTACTTATTTTTACTGAAATCGTCAGTAAAACTATTAATTAGGGAAAACAAAATCTTACCAAGTCTGCTTTGCGACAATGTTAATTATTAAAAGCGCTACACAAAGAAATCTCTAAAATGTCATTAGAATTTTGAATTTGATTTTACGTTCTCAAACAATGCTGGATTTTTTTAAAGCTAGGAAATAACACATGTGGCACAGCAAGAGTCAGTCGTCATTGTAAGACATGAAGGTCAGCTGTTCTGGAACAGTTCTTACAACAGTATTGAGTCGAGTGCGTTTGTAAAAGGAAACATTAAGCACCTCGGATTAGAGGCGTTATGAAGCTTTACAGATCAGAAGTAGCAGGTACATCTCAATATCAACTGTTCAGAGGAGATTATTGTGTATTTTGGATAAACGCCTTCAGTGTTGTCTTACAGTGTAGAAATAATAATAAAAAAAAACAGGAAAGACCATGGAGTTAGGAGGGGTGTACAAACTTTGAAATGGTAGTGTATATATATGAATGTGTGTGTGTGTGTGTGTGTGTGTGTGTGTGTGTGTGTGTGTGTGTGTGTGTGCGCGTGTGTGCGCGTGTGTGTGTATGTGTGTGCACGAGGGGGCTGCAGGTCTTCTGCATGTTATACAGATTCCTCGACTTAACTGTTTGGGGGGTGAAGTTCCAGATACGAAGGACCTCGCATTCAGGCTGAAGAGGAAACAGTTTACCATTGAGGTGTATACACACACACACACACACACACACACACAGTATATATATATATATGTATATGTGGTTGAATACATACAAACACACACACATTAAACTCTTCACATTGTGTTGAACTACTTTGGACATGTCAAAAAAAAATGTATACCTTGATTGAATTCTTTGAGCACGTAAACACGCACTGTATCAGATCAGCATTCGTGTAAAGTCTAGCTGGAATTCAGATTGAAGAACAGCAGTTACTGTTTTACATCAGATTATTTAAAATAATACTTACATTAATGATTGTTAGTTTGTTCAATTGCTTGAAATAATACTGAAATGCAGGGGCTATGAAAAAAGTGTGTGTGTGTGCGCATCACTCGTACCTTTTACTCAAGCGACTTTAACTTTGTTTCTGTCTACCTGTTATCCCCCCCCTCCCTCTCTCTTTTTCCAGAGGATGTATTTGCCCCCTGATCTCTCTGACTCAGTAAGTCGGGTCAGTAAGGTACAGGTTACTCCAGTCTGTACTTCAGAAGGAAACAAACACCTGGACTTCTAGAGTATCTCTCACCATCAAATCAAATAAAAGACTTTATCAAGAAAGAACATATTGTGTAATATTTTTATTCCTGATAATAGTTTATATTACTATACGGAGATACTGATTCACTATTTATATTGCTGAGCTGTGGTGAAATGGAGAGAGGGTAGTGCTGTTGTTTTTTCTGTGTACACACACACACACACACACACACACACCCCTGGTGGGCAACTTAATATAGCCAGTCCCCCTTCCTGTTTGTTTATAGTGCAATACATTAGCCCAAGTTCAGACGTGAACCCACTACAATCTGCATCTACACACCACACACCCCAGAGCTGTCATCATCATTAGATCAAAGCTCTCATTCATTAAGTGTAAGACTCACACAAATACTCATCTTCATACACTCTCACGACACACTTCCAACTTCCAATCACATTAGTTGTGAACAGAATAACGCGGACTGTTCAGAGGCGGTTCGCAATGACTAGAGGAAATTCGAGGTGTGTCAGTTACCGCAGAGACGTGAGACGTGTTGTTTAAGACGACATGACGTTATCAGATGTGTGTTGTTGCTGAAAGTGCTTCTGTGACTGGGTGTGAATGTGGGCGTGGTCAGGCAGCTGCTCTCTCCTCAGTACTGCGGACCGTACAGACCCACTCTCACCCGCGCCGAGACACACAGTTAGTGTCATTAACCACTGGACAACACATGGAACTGGGAGTGTAACTATATATGTGTGACTGGGCGTGTCACACATACCTGTATAGTTAGACCTCACAGTGCTGTTACTATCTATTATCAGCACTCATCATGCCTCTCATCCAGTCAGATTACTCGGTCGGAACTAACTAGTGTATGTGTATGTATATATATTATATTATATTATATTATATTATATTATATTATATTATATTATTTATTTATATTACAAAACATTGCCTTTAGGTATTGTGATTTATAACCTCGCTTAATGTCTGTAATTTATTATCAGCAAATTATACAGGAGTACATTAAGATGTGCTGTTTGAAAAAGTGTTTCTCAAAACAATTCATACAATTTCCTAAATATTAAGGAAGTGAAGAGAAATGTCCCAAAGCGACTGTGGAAAAACTCTAAATTAGAGGTGTGTCTGAAGCAATTAATGTCTATTATTCAGGCCTTAGAGTGTCTTTTATACAATATTAAAAGTAATTTGTTTTGGGGGTCTTTAATGTCCTCTTGAAGTGTGTGTGTGTGTTGGGTGTGTCTGTGTGCTATCTGCTCAGGTTGTAAAAGTCTGTATACGTACACTCTTATCAGTGTTACTGTGAAGGTGTCTGGGGAGGGAGTTGGTCGAGGTAATAAACACATGAACTCTTCTAAAGGGTGTATATTAAAATACCCACACCCAAAGTAACATGCAAAGCATATCGGGTTTGGCATACTTTTCCATTATTATTATTATTATTATTATTAGGAACTGCTGTATCTACTGTTGTTGCTACTTCAGAGTTTGTCAGCCAATTCCAATTTTTTTTTTCTTTTTTTCATTCACATTGGAACATTTCTCAAATCATCCTTAACATACATAAAAGTGTACGCAGTGGGTAAAAGGTGACCTGCAATTTGTTTCAAATCCTTAGTTTATCTCTCAGATAAGAAAAATAAATGGGCAGAACTGTACGTGAAGAGCAGTATGAGGAATTACAGTGCCATTATTCTGCACTTCCTTGTGTCAGGACACATATATTCTTCCAGATCACACTAGATATTTTATACATCTCTGTAGGCTTCTGCTGTGACGATCGGCTGTTTACCTGAGAGCAGTTTATCCATTCAAGACACATTTACAGAGAAACAGGCGAATGGAAATATAAAGGAAAATACAGTATGTTTGACACATTATGATGGATGGTTCAACCTTTTAGCATGGAATAACAGAGACAACAAACTAATGCTTCGATTTGGAGGAGAGACTACAACACAGAAGCAAGATAATACATTTTTATCAACATGATATAAGCAACTGATAATATAGGAAACAACAGATAGTTTTACAAAATTATTTGCAAGAATGTATAAATTAATTTTTTTTTTTTTTAAAGAATGAGAAATTACTTTTATGATGTGCACAAGTGACTAGACGATGTGTAATAAACTCTTATATCTGATATAATTAACTATTCTGCTAATTACCACCAATAAACTAGGCTTAAGAAAAATCGAACTATTCGACTATATGTGTGCTCTCAGATAGCAGAGACAGTGAAAGTTGCAGGCGAGTCTAAGCATCTGGTATTGACAGGTACATGACTGCGTGATGGTAGTGTGATGCAGCGTCCACTTCCTGAGTTTCATTTCAGTCAGTGATTAATCTGTTACATATAATTTTACACCAGTCCCTAATCATGAAATTCTACTTCCTAATCTTTCACTGCCTTATAAAGCCGATGGTCTCGTCACCGTCAGTTCAACAAGGGTTTTGTTGACAATTATTAGTAAAAGGTTAAGACAATTAAGACAATGTCTTTCAGGGACTTTTGGGGCTGGAACAGCAGAATTGTTTAGCTTTGGATTGTTTTTGAAACACTTACCAGTTATTCACACCAGTGTGTTTACATTGAGACAGTAGCGCAGTAGTAGATTATTGTAAAGTAGATGATTAAATCCCACACAGAACTGTTCATAACATCACTTTTACTCAACATTTAGATTTCACTTAAGGTGCAGGTTAAACTTACGATAGATATCTAAGGACTGCAAAGGTTTCATTAAATTCTGTCCAACGGTTGATTTAAGACGCGTCCACAGTTTGACACATGTGCAGTACGCTGTCAGGACGTCCGGTTTATAATCTGGCAGAAAAACAGCTCATAAACTTCCCTTCTACTCCACAGTTTGATTTCACTTATGGCACAGATAATAAATATGGTATTTTAGGCAAATACCAAAGTACTTCCATTGCCATTAAATCAGATGTGTGTGATGCTGTGACAAACTCTGGCTGGATAGACATACAGAGTTCTGACCCATGTACAGGCAAAACCTTTCTTTTATTTATATAGATCATCTGAAATTTCAGTGGCGCTGAATACATTTGCAAGTCACTCTAGTATATAAAATGCATGTCTTCAGGCTCTTTAAATTGTTCATTGTATCATTTAAAACTGGAGAACACAGAGCCACTAACTTTGCTAATCAGTTGATAAGTGACATATTATAGTCTGTGTGGGTTGAAGGGGTGGGAGGGAGACAGATACTGAGTCATAAACCGGTTGTATTTAAGAGCTAAATTTACCAAGCAGAAGCTGCAGTTGTACGTTTGTATGAACAGCTCATCACTTTACGAAAGGTAGGACTCCTTTAAAGCTTAGACTTATTCATTTTCCATTTTTTATAGCTTTTATAAAAATGTTGTTCTCTTGCAGGCAGAAACTCTGTCATCATGCTAAAGTATAGCATTAAGATCATTGCTGACATTTTGTTTAGGACTTGACCTGATTTAAAAGGTTCAAAAGGTCACGAACATCTCGGAGAAATTTTTACTCCACACTTGTTATGTCGAACTCTTGGTGTCATTAGAGTGCAACAAGTGGTCAGATGAGAGTTTTAATTACTGTAAATTATTAAATGTAAATGTAATAAACACAGTGAAAATATGATGACCAGGATGTGTTGGTTTTTTGGTTGTTTCAGTCTTCTCCGCCCTTTTTGCTTCGCACTTTCTGTGGGGCGTGTGGTTATAACAGTGATTTTTCACATTTTGCCATAACTTTTGAGAACAGTGAAACATTATTTTAAAGCTAACAGTCATGTACTTTATTTAAG
Source organism: Clarias batrachus (assembly GCA_003987875.1). Classification (NCBI taxonomy): domain Eukaryota; kingdom Metazoa; phylum Chordata; class Actinopteri; order Siluriformes; family Clariidae; genus Clarias; species Clarias batrachus. The sequence continues at coordinate 35,834 of QMIH01001773.1, read as the reverse complement.
GTGTGGCAGTGGTGACATGTTATACTAATCAGTGCATCCCTAACAAATGCCAGTGACCTTTGAGACTAAGGGTGTGGTGTAGTTAATCATGTGCTAGATTTTAGATGCATTTGACATCATCGAGAATTGATTACATTAGCAATTAAATACATAAACACATATTCGAAGTAAATGTATAAATTATATGACCTACAGGAAAGTTAAGATGGCATTGGTATCTGAATTTCTGGGTCAGCTCACACTTGGGTTTGGAGGGGTAAGTATGCAAATACATAATATTATTTTATCATTCTATTCGATTCTGTAAGGAATGTACCAAAATAAATGCAAAAGTGGGCATAACCTTTGTTAACAACTGACACAGCTCATTTAAATTACACATGTTGAGACCATTAACTGCAACAAAAGAGATTTCAAAGCAGATTCGAGAGTTGGGTTTAACGATGCTGCAAATGCTTGGCTTGTGATGCAGACTATGTTTAGTAGCAGAGTACAGAGGAAGAGTAACTCTACCATGTGCAATTTGAACGATGTATTTCATTAAAAAAAAAAAAGTTATACTCACTTTTCCGTTACTTTCAGTACAGTACAGTCAGGTCCATCATTTTTTTTAACAAAGATAAGTTTTTGGCATTTGGACTCTGCTCACCACCACATTGAATTTGAAATGAAACACTGAAGTTGTGCATCTTGAGACTTAAGTCTAATCTGTTTTTACTTCATAAAGCCATGTCCTGACACAGAGCCCCTTTAACAATGACATACCTACCTCCTCAAAAGTGTTCTTGATTTGCCTAGATGTTGTGAATGGGTTCTTCTTCACCATGGACAGAATTTTGTGCTCATCCACTTTTTTATTTTCTGTGGTCTTTCAGGACTTTTTGATGTTGCTGTTGTTGAACTGGCCAGTTAATTCATTCTTTTCAATAATGAATGTTATATTGGCCACTCCCAATGTATTCACTCCCCCTGCCAGGGTACCTTTGAACTTCTGGTGGAGAATTTGAGTAAGCAGCTACCAAATGCAACACTCAGAACCACCTTCAGGCTCATTACTACCTGCTTGATTAGTCTCAGAGTAATGAGGTGTATGAGGGAACAGACCACACGTGACCATGCAACTGCTTGACAGTAATTTGTTCCATTATTTGTGAGCCCGCCCAAATTTGTTTGTGTGTGTGTGTGTGTGTGTGTGTGTGTGTGTGTATGAAAATGGCTGTAATTCCTGAATTAAAGCTAAAAGACTTTACTTTCCTCACATATTGGATGTTTTATTTCAAATTCAATGTGGTGTTGTACAGAGGACAAATGGCAAAAAACTACAACATTTTTTACCTTTGTTCCAAAATTTATGGACCAAACTATTCTTTTTCTAATTAAAACACTTAGGGGAGAGAGCCACGGTTCCCTACGGTGTTCCCAGCTGTGAATTTTGATCCAGAGAAAGATGCAACCTGGATTGATACAGCCATCAAAACCAAAGGTAGTAACCTTTTTTTTTATTAGTATTATTTAATTATTGTTAAACTACTTTATTACATACATTACATACATCACTATATATTACATTCTTGTTTTTGACCGGTTTGCCCCAGTGCTTAGGTTCAAGTGTTGCAAAGTCTAATTTAATTCATTGGAATGAAGTTATTTTAATCCTCTTAATTGCTTTGTTTATTTATTTGTCTGTTGACTGTTTGTTATCAGGGTGCATACAAGGCTTTCAGGGTATGAGTATAATCATATAGATATTTGCTTATTCTGTTAAGTATATTCTGTACTGCTTATTCTGTGTAGGGTTGCAGGAGTGTTAAGCCTATGCCAGGGGTCTCTGCCACCTATTCACTGGGCACAGGAACACAAATACTCATAAATTTACACTACAGACACTTTAGAAACACCAGTCAGCCTACACTACATGTACTTGAAAACCACAAAGCACAAGAAGAACCTGCAAATCTCAAACTTCAAACTCTTAAGCTTGTGTTATCTTTAAACGTCTATGGAAGTGCCCCTCAGCAGTATGTGATGATATGTGGAAACTACTGTGTGTAAAAATGACAGAAAGGGTTTATGTCTAAAATGATTAGAACAACTTCAGTAATAATGAAGATGGTTCTATCTTACAGAGGTGTCATGAGACTGGCACCAGATTTGTACATTAATCTTAATCTTTTTTTTTTCTTTATCGTTATTGCAGGTGTGGATGAGGACTTAATCATTGACATTCTAACAAAACGCACCTACAGTCAGAGGAGAGAAATTGCATTTGAATATGAGAAGAAAGCCAGAAAGGTACTGTATAGTGTAACAGAAACCTCCACGTTCAGACACTTTCAGAGGAAGACACATCAGCAAAGTCAACACCTTTTCTAACCTCTAACTACCATTACTCCATTGCCAGACAGTGTATGCTACTTCCAACAAAACTGAGAGATTGGGCAACCCTCCTAGCCTACACATATTAAAGTGATCTGATAGACAAATGTTTGCAGTTGATGAGATAAGGCTCGTGCTAATATAGTTGTTGCACCAGGGAAAACTGCATATTTATAGATGGAATTTCTCATTTTTTGTATGGATGTTTTAGAGCTACAGCACATGACAACTTACTTATGGCAAGAAACACACCATGCACTCTGAGTAAGAGAGGCAGGGAAACTAAATTCAAGTGCAAGGATATTATCATGAGCTTGCTGGGGCAGTACTAAATCCTGTTAAGCAGAGGTTTAGCACATGCCCTGATACAAATCTGTCTTTTATCTCCACATTTTCATGTTTGTTTAGCCCCTTTAAGACATACACTCCTTTACTAGCAATTTTCCGAAAGGTCTCTTCAACAAGGACAACTCAGTAAACAACTTAGAATAGATCTTAGAATAGTATCAGAGGGGCACGCGCAGGATTACGAGCTATTGACATAGACATGTCATGGGCCTACCAATCACAACAGTCCAGGAAGTGATGCTGTAAAATCTGTGAGCAGTATTGCAAGATTACAGGTTCCCCCAAAATAGACTTTATCAACATACATGCTGCATCTCTCTCTCTCTCTCTCTCTCTCACACACACACACACACACACAAACACACTCAACATCAATATTTCCATTTTTGCAATTTATTTTTGTCCCCAGTACTTTCCTTGCTGTCGTCAGGTCATATGACAGCAATCAAAATCATATCATAGGGCATATAGTGATATGTACCAGCACAGTATGGACCATTTTCTGGGTGACACTGGATAATGCAATTTTAAGTTCTTACTATTCCACAACTGTATGTTTTTATGTATGTATATGGGTATGAATTTGTGCATGTATGTGTATGAAACTTGACCATAAACTGATTTTAGCAAGTGCAGTCGTTAGGATATCTAAATGAGACTGTCCACTGACATCTCATATATCTGTCATTCACAGCAATCTGTTGAAGTGAGAGAGAGATAACACCCTGACAACACACTAACACACTCTGTTCTGTAACAAGCCACTTCTGGTACATTATGAAATGTTCAGTGTTCTGAAGATTTATTTACAGTATATGTATGCCAAGTGAAGGGCTGTCAGTTTAAACGTTTGTTGTAATCTATGTTTTAAATAAGATGTGGTCTATGGATGTATAAAGTTTACAGTCAGTATACTGAGATCTCAGTATTTTTGGCGGCACGATGGTTTATTGGTTAGCACTGTCGCACTGCACCTCCAGGGTTCGGGTTCGATCCCGCCTCAGGTCTGTGAAGTTTGCATGTTCTCCTTGTGCTTGGTGGGTTTTCTCCAGGAACTCTGGTTTCCTCCCACAGTACAAAGAAATGCAGAAGAGGCGTAGTAGTGTGTGACTGTAAGTGTGAGTGATTGTTGACCAGAGGTCCAACCACTCTTGTAAAATGGGAATAAATACATTGGCCTTTATGGTCCTAGTTGGACTACAGAGGCTCCTAGATGGACAGATGGAGAATGATAATTATACCTCTCAACTAGTCTTTGTTCATAACTTACAATACCACATAAAAGCGGAGAAAACGTGATATTTATAAGCTGAAAAGGGTTGGTCAAGTTAGATATTTGTTTTCTCCAACAATATTTTTATTGATTTTAAACAGGGATATAACAGGGTAAACATGCAACGTTCCAATACACATTTTATAGCCCCCTAATAAAACCCTATACCACCCACCCCACCCCTCCCTGATTCCAAGCCAGCTATACATGTATAGGAAAGGTTAGACGCCAGGCATATTTAAAAAAAGGAGAGAGAGATGAAAAAAAATGAAATAAGTAATAAATGAGCTGGAAGTTTTAGGTTCTGCATGCAAAAAAGACTAWATAAATAAATATTAAATAAGAAAGGAATCAAACTATAAATGTATATGAAAAAAACGAAGGAAGGGCCCCCACACCTGTTGAAATTTCAAGTCAGAACGGCGGATTGAGTAGTGAATCTTCTCCAGGGATAAACAGGACATAATATCTCTGAGCCACTGAGCGTGRGTGGGTGAGGTGGCATCYYTCCACTTGAATAAAAGAGAACGCCTGGCCAGGAGTGTCGCAAAAGACAACAAACGCTGTTTAGCTGGAGTTAGACGCTTCTCTTCCTCTCCAGTAACACCAAAAAGAGCAATCACAGGGTCTGGCAAGTTAGATATTTGTAAAATAAAGTCTGTATAATGAGAACATGTCTGTTTTAAAGAGATTTCAAATGAGACAGCACAGCTGAGACAGTTGTCAGTACAATTATGCTTTATTTGTGTTTTTGATTGCTGCAGGATATGATCAGTGCTCTGAAGGGAGCGCTGTCAGGGTCTCTAGAAAATGTAATTCTGGGTCTAATGAAAAACACCATACATTTTGATGCATTTGAGCTTCGAGCTTCAATGAAGGTGAGTTTCAGCCGACACATTTAAAGTATGTGTTCTAGCTCTGTACTTTGAATATGCAAGATAAATCACTTTAAAAAAAAATAAAAATTGAGCACGTGGCCAATGGCGCACTCCTGTGGATGAGAATATAGTTTTATCATCATCAGCTTAATAAACACACACACACACACACACACACACACACACACACATATGAATCATTATTGAAGACCAGGTTGCTTTGATAGTAGTCTTCAGAATTTTACATTTGAATCTCAAATAGCGTTAAATTGAAAGGTAGTGCGCTATGTTTACAATCACTTATTCCAGACACCAAGTAGTGGCCTCTTTATCAGGAGGCTAGAGTGGATTTGAGATTAAGCTTTGCGTTAGAAGCTTGCACAAGCATGTTAACATGAACAAAAATAACAGATGGTTCAGCTGGAAATTCAGAATGACTTAGAAGTAGCTGCATATAGAGCAATCAGAGGGTCTGGCAAGTTAGATATTTGTAAAATAAAGTCTGTATAATGAGAACATGTCTGAGAACATGTAGTTCTCAGACATATAGTTAAACTTCCCAGTGCACTTACTGTCCACGACTAGAAGCATTGAATTACTCGGGCGCAACTAACCATTGTATAATATTACATAATCATTTACATACGTAACATAATATTATTATGTCATATTGCCTTAGCATCTAGCTAACTATACATCTTGTATAGTTATACTGATAATTGTGTGTAATGGAGTGTTATGTTATGACCTCTGTAGGGTCTTGGCACTGATGAGGAGAGTTTGATCGAGATGGTCTGTTCTCGTAGCAATGAGGAGCTGCTGGAGATTAAAAAGGTTTACAAGGAATGTAAGTAAAACTCTTTGTGTCTCATGGTAACTGGGAATTGGGGCTCCTCCTCCTTTTTACCACAAAATGCATTGTTAGGCTGCTAATAGAATTTAAATAGAAGCAAATAAGAGATGTAGAATCTCATTCAGAAATATTATTTATTACTTTATATGTCCATATATCTAAATGTATAGAACTATAAAAAAAAACAAAAAAACAAAACATGTATTACCTATTTGGATATATGGTGATGTATGTGTGCCTTCTGTATGCATCTAAATTGAATTCATATCAAAATATATCGAAATAGCTAAATTAATTTAGATACTGTATATTATATATTTAAGGAAGCACAAGCATTAAGGTGTATTTAAATGTGTTAGAAGGAGTGTGAAATATTTACTTAACATAACACTTTTGCTTGGTGAAAGTGTTCAAGAAGGACTTGGAGAAAGATGTGTCCGGAGATACTTCTGGTGATTTTTGTAGGCTGCTGCTGTCTCTGGTTGAGGTAAATAACTACATTCATAATTATTTTTTTGTTAATTTTTATTTTTTTACATAAAGTGACGTACAGTGGAACAGTAATAATTGAATGCTGGATTACATTTTAAAGGCTAAAAGAGAAGAGCCAAGCAACATAGTGGACTATGAAAAAATTGACAATGATGCCAGAGTGAGTATTTTATAATATGAACAAGCATTCATAGAGAAGCAGATGGGACATAACGGTCCTTTTAAATTATTGTAGGCCCTCTACGAGGCAGGGGTAAAGAGGAAGGGAACAGATGTGGCCACTTGGATATCAATTTTCTCTGAAAGGAGTGTGCCACACCTCCAGAAAGGTAAAAAAAAAAAAAATTGTAGCACTATTCTTTGGCAGCCTGACCATGAAAGCCAAATAAAAAAAAAATGCTCTTAGTGTTTCAGAGGTATAACAGTTACAGCCCATATGACATAAAGGAGAGCATTCGAAAGGAAGTGAAAGGAGATCTGGAAAAATCCTTCCTTACATTGGGTGACGAAGCATATTTGCCTTTCTTGAACATTCACTCACATATGCATACACAGAACCAATGCCCCTACTTCTCTTTTTTTCTGTAGTGGAGTGCTTCGAAAACAAACAGCTTTACTTTGCCAGCAAACTCAATGAAGCAATGAAGGTAAGCATCTTTATTTAGGCCTCTAGTCGCTAGAAAAGTCGAAATGCTCTGTGTTATGTGTGCATTCATGATTAAAGGTATTAAAATCTACACATTTAGAATAAAAGTGTCAAGGAGAAGATTGTGACCCGCATCATGGTTTCCCGCTGTGAAGTGGACCTCATGAAAATTCGCATGGAATTCAAGAAACATTTTGGAAAATCACTCTACCAGACAATCTCAGTTAGTATACATACTGTAGCATATCTCTTCCATACAGACAAACACAAACGCTGACTCTTCTTTCCCATTTCTTCTTTTCTTAGGAGCACACAAAGGGTGACTACCAGAGAGCTCTGTTGAATCTGTGTGGAGGAGATGATTAGCAAAAATGTTGGAGAAAGTAGAGATGCTTTGCTTACGGTTTTCCAAATAGCCAGTTAGAACATATACAGCTCTTATATTATTTATATTTTAAAGTTAAATTTTATAAGTTTACATACGAAGGTAATTAATCCAATCTTTTATAATTTTATTTCTCAAAATTCCTGGCATTAAAATTGTATGCACCAAACGTAGATCCAACATTTCCATTGTATCGCAGTGTAGTGGTTAAACCATGCTGCACCATTGCACCACATGATAGAGCTAAATAATTACTTTCAGGAAGCAGTACAACATACACATGGAAAGCAGGAGCTGAAGAACGGTTGAAGTGTTCAGTTCTGAAATCTGAATAAACTGGAACCTGAGTTTTTAAGCAATGATCAATTTTTTGATTATTTAATTTTGTCTTATCTGATAGCAATTTTATTAGAAACTGATCTCTATGTACCTTCTGTGAATTAAAGCAAGGTTAAGCATTATATAGATGCACTGGATTGGACAAGTAGCAGTCAGGTGAAACAGAGAGCGAAAGAAAAAAAGGATACTGTAAGTCCTGCTACAAAGTGCAGTCCAAATAACAAAGATTTGTAAAGTCATTTTAGTAAGCGCCGGTAGGTCACAATTTTTTCTATATCCTGATAACGCCTGCAAAATATGGTTCCTTAACTAAACTGATAGTGGAATAAAGTTTATTAACAAGAACAGAATGAGAAACATTTAATTTAAGGTGTGTTGATTGATTCACAATGTCAGTTGATGATTCCACCTTAAAAGCCATTAGTAGTGTCTCAGCAGCACCATTAATAGAACAGTTGCTAGCCAATGTCAACCAATAAAAATGAAAAGGTACCTTGGAACTGCTGCAAAGGGGGGACAGTTACAGTTATGTAACATTAGTGTGATAACAAAAACCAGACCCATGTACCCATGTATACTAATTAACAGATTAGCTTTCAAAACCATGCTCAAAACTAGCATTCAAAACCAGTCACCGAATCACTTCCAGGAAGAAAACATATATGTCATCTTAAACAACACAGTGTCGTCTTAGTAATCACTTCTTTTCTTCTTTACCTTTCTCAGGAGCGTCCACTACCTCCATGGTTTATGGGAGGTCCTTTAGTTTTTGAGTTTTTAAGCTGCAGGAAATGTTACAGGTAAACCTGTAAGCATAATTTGTTCCAGAAGTGTGCTTCATATCAAATCACTCATATATTGAAATGAATTTCCCTATAAGAAATAAGGGGAACTCGATTTATTCGTTCCACAATCCAAAAATATTCATATAAAAATAATTAATACAAAATATAAAGTAAAAATAAAACCAATTTACCTGCTCTTTGAAATCATAGCTGTAGTGATTGTGACCACACACCAGCTTGCCAACAGAAACTCTCACTCACAACATACAACATACAAACACAAAAGAAAAAAAATGCTTTAAAATTTTTGTGCGTCTTGCGAACCACTCGCAGACCAAGGTAGTCACAGACCACAGTTTTACTGTATTTACTGTGAATAGCCTGAGGGTAAGATTGTAGTTGATGAGGAAGGAGAATGTTAAATCCGCTGGTCCATGGGGATGCAGTCCTGTAAAACCCAAAACCCAGGAGGAGCACAGCAAGAGCCGTCCCTTTTTTTTTTCATTTCATATTAATTTTTTTGGATTACCATTATTTTTATTTACTTTATATTTATTTATTTTAGTTTAACCTGCAAAACCCAAGCAGCACAAATCTGTGCAGGCAACACAGCAATGACAAAAAAAAAGAGGTTTTGCCGGTATGTGTTAATGGGGACGGTTAAGACTGTGTATGGGAGTTTTCGTTATGTCAGGTAGAACAAAGGGTATAATTTGTTTTATAACATGTAAATTTTTACCAGTACTAGGATATGGGAATGACATTGCAACAATGTAGACCTCTGTAGATGTAAATGTAAAAATTAGCATTATTATTGTTTTTTGGTCATAGGAACAAACAACCATAAAAACAAGTGCTCATGTGTATCTGTGCAGTGTTTTGTCTGTGTGACCCATTTTTGCATTTTTTCCGGGCATGTTTGTATAGTTCAGGTCATCATATTGCCTATTTTGTGCTGAAAAAGGTTATGTCACCCTATATGGCTCAATCCTGAGTCCTATATATAGTTATAAAAAATAAATAAATAAAAAACAGCTAAACAAATAATGGCAAAAATGCTCTGAGCTTCAAGGGCGAATTCTTTTATTTTTGTTACTTTTTGACACAAATCTAATTTCACACATTTACAATATCTTTACAGAATGGTAATTAACTGCAATTCATTATTATTTATCATTAAACAGTACCATACCACATAAAAACTTTTCCAGAAGGTCTTTATCGATTTCTCCCTGTCATTTTCCTGCCTACATGTAAGACCAAAAAAAACTTGGCCCAGTAAGTTAAATAAAATTAACATCCGATTAAACTTTTTTATTATTTTATAATAAAATAAATAAAATATATATTTTTTATTGTGAATAATGAAGTTAATATGAAGACAGGATGATTATATGCTTTGAGTGTTGCCGCTACTTCAGGTATTTGTCCACGCGGCCTTCCGTACTTTTCGCGCAGCCCATGCGGAAGTGAACCGACCGGGCAGCTAGCTAAGCTAAATACAAAACATCTCTATCGGTGTTCTGTCTACTGAGCACTCTGTACTGGTTCCAGTATAAAACACGCAATGGCGTATCAGCTGTATCGAAACACGACACTCGGAAACAGTTTACAGGAGAGCCTCGATGAACTTATACAGGTAAATTTGACAAACACTCGCCTTTCTGCACTGCTAGCTTATTTACACATGAGACGCCGTGCAGTCACTTCGCCATAGTTTACTAACTGAAGCATTCTGTAGATGTGCATTATCTGTGTAGAAATAGCAGTTAAAAGTAAACATCTGGGAACGCTAAGATTGTAATAGTTAAATACATCGGTGATGAAGATGTAGTTAGCTCATGTAGTTAGCTTCAGCATGAGCAGTGTGCTAGTTATTTTAAACCCACCTCATTCGGCGTCTGCAGGAGCGACCTAAAGCGGTGTGTTAAACAGCTGGACTGATTAACCGAGGGACGGATTGTAGGACTGGTGTACAGAATCTTTAATATATCAGTCTGCAGTGAGATTTCTGTGATGTCCTCCGTGTAATCAAACAGCATGTCCTGTAAGATTCAGACCAGTGTGTCTCAGAGTCATGCCTGACAGGAGTTAGTGTTTTATTAGTTTATTTGTGCAGCTGAGAGAGTGTGTGTGTCCGGTTTGTGTGAACGCTGATCAGTCATACCAAAGTGTTTCCCCATCCGTGTGTGTTTGTGTGTGTGAGAGAGAGAGCGCACTGAAACTGTGAAACTTTAACCATTAAAAAAAAATCACGTCTGTAACACCGGTGTATATGAAAAAAAGGTTATGTCACCCTATATGGCTCAATCCTGAGTCTCATATATATTTTTATATAAAAAATAAAAAACAGCTAAACAAATAATGGCAAAAATGCTCTGAGCTTCAAGGATGAATTCTTTTATTTTTGTTACTTTTTGACACAAATCTAATTCCACACATTTACAATATCTTTACAGAATGGTAATTAACTGCAATTCATTATTATTTATCATGTAAACTATATTCAGTTTTTCACTGTGTTCCTGTTAGGTGGAAATGGCCCAGGATAAAGAGTATTATGTCTTCATATGGAATTAGGTTTGTGTTAAAATTAAACAAAAGTAAAAGAATTAAAGAAAAAGTGGTGAAAAAATACAACCTATAAATCATTAACCATAACCATTAAAGTTTTACATTTCTTTCTTTAGTTCCAACACAAATGTACCTGTGACCATCTAATTAAAAACTAACATGTCTCTACAAGTATTAATAAGGCAAAGCCATGCTTGCAAATCATGAGTGTTTATACTTCCATATTGAAGCCATATTGAAGCAAAAATACAACCTATAATCTGTTTTTTAATATGTCTGTGTTTTAATGGCTTGTCATTAAGACACAGACATATTACATATTGCACACAGTACTTTTGTTCTCAGCAACTGGAGAACAGGCTTCACAGTCACATACGACTCCCCAGAAAGAGAATCTGAACTCCAGTGAGGGTCTCTGGGTTCTAAGGACTAGGACTGATGGATTCTAAGACATCAGTGTCCTGCCAGGTAGGAACCAGGTGTCGGTGCTTCTGTCTGAAGCCAGGACTTCAGCAATGGCTGTCTGTCCTTTTCTTCCAGCACTCTTGCAACCATTTTTTGGCGTGAGCCCCACCTGGTGGGTGACTCTATGACAAGCTGATGTATGGGGAGATTACATTTTTCCTGAGCTGTTGCTAGATCACTCTTCCACGAATAAGAAAATGTTGCAACCACTTTCTTACACACACCAACAGCCCTTTCAACTCTTTTGTCCTTCCCTGCTGCCACTGAAAAAAAGAAAAGGAAGATGTCGGGTATAAGCAACATAAAATACATACACTGTAATACATGCACAAAATACTAACAAATAACATTTTTGGACGGAAAAATAAATATGAAAGAGTGAAAAAAAGTAACACACAAAGATTAAAATTACAGTTTAATAATTAAATGCCTGCAAAGCGTGCAAGAATAATTATCTATTAGTTTGACAATGCATTTCTAGTTAATTTTATATTCATATTAGTGTTCATACAAACACATCCAAAGTATATGTGGATGATTATGCAACTATTAATTAAAAATTCTACTCATCCAATAGCTGAGTGTAAGCGATGGCCATAACACTACAACCGAGTCCAGCTGTTGAGTGAAGCGGCTCTCACTAAATTCGCTCCGCTGTTGGTCGTGATGCACACTTGGTTGCTTACCGTAGCCACTTCTTCTGTCCAGTAGAGAGAATTTTACGGAGCCGTGCTGGATTCAAAGAGATGGCCTTTGTCCACGGTGGTATACTTCAGTAACTACATGTCGCTGGCTTAAAACTTCGGGAGAGAACACCGTATATCATTATATGCAGATGACGTCCTTCTTTACCTGAGGCAGCAACAGTCATCAATTCCTTGTGTGTTCGAGACAATTAATTAGCATAGCCAGTGTAGTGGATACAAAATAAACTTGGGGAAAACCCGAAGCCATGTTTTTAAATGCCCCACAGAATGTTAAATTACAGTGTCCCTTTCACATCACTGACTCTGGGTTTCTTTATTTGGGCATAAACATAACCCCTGATTTAAAGGATTTGTTCTCCAAGAATTATTCACCCTTAACAACAAAACTTAAGCAGGATATGGACAGGTGGACGTCTTTGCCAATTTCTTTTTTTGGAAGAATTGACAGTTAAAATGAATGTGCTTCCCCGTTTACTGTATTTATTTCAATGCATACCCTGTTATTTAAATTCGAACTTTTTTAAGGGTCTGAACACAGCCATCAGTAAATTTATATGGAATAATAAAAAACCCAGGATTAGATTCACTTCTCTTCTCAAGCCGAAGGAGTGTGGAGGCGGATCTTTGCCCAACATACAGATTTACTATTGGGCTGCTCAGATCAAACAAATGCTNTAACATCTCTTCCATTTATTAATAATTTTAAGGAGATCCGGCCCGTAGTTGAAAATTTTTTATTATTAAATACCCTTTTGGCTTTTGGGAAGATGTGAAAAAACATCTCCACCTCCCCAGGAATTTAACCATGCGATCCCCAATCATTCTGAACCCCGACTTTCCTGCTTCGTTAGCTAATATTGGTCTTCGGACCTGGGTGGAGAAAGGTGTTTTTACTTTAGCTAGTTTATTTAGATAATGTTGTCAAATCTTTCGAGACACTAAGAATAGATTATCAACTTCCTAGAACAGATTTTTTCAAATTTCTCCAGCTCTGTCATTTTATTTAGTCTGAAATGACACAGGGCAAAATTCGTTTTGAAATGTCTGATATTGAAAATCGTCTCCTGCTTCCAGGGGCGTTGAAGGGTCAGATTTCCTATCTGTATGGCTCCCTTTTCTCAGAAACCGCTTCACCTTTGAATCCTCTCAGAAAGGTTTGGGAAAAGGATATGGGCCGATCATTCACTGATGATGAACGGCTCTCTATATGTGAGGAGGTTTTTCACAAATCAACTTCACTTTCTGTGCATGAGCAAAACTTCAAATTCATATATAGAACATATCTCACTCCTGTACGTCTCCACAAAATATATCCAAATGTTTCTCAGCTGTGTTTTAAATGTAAATCAGAAACAGGAACATTGATGCATCTATTCTGGGAGTGTAAGAAAATTAAAACTTTTTGGTATGAAGTGCATGATTTGGTTGAGAAAATACTGGTTAGAAAATTCACTATGTCTCCAACTACATACCTGTTAAATTGTAAAATATCACTAGATCTTCCTTCTGATTTAAATTGTTTATTAAATTTCATTACTTACCTGGCAAAGAAATGTATACTTATCTTATGGTCATCATCTCGAGTACCAACTTTAAAGATGTGTTTGGCACAAGTGGGTAATCTTCTTCCATTGGAAAAACCTACTTACGATTTACGGAACAAATCTGAACTATTCTGGCGGATATGGACCCCTTTGTGGGATCTACTTGAACAATCACAACTCTTCTTTCTTTTATGTTTTCTTTTACTGGACTGTTTTGCCTTTGTTTTCCATGTTCACTCTTATATTAACAGATTATTGTTTTTTTTTAAATGTTTGCTGTGGGTGTTGACTGTATATTGATTGATACGAATCCCCCCCCCACTATATGAGAGAGAGAGAGAGAAAATGTATAGAGTAAATTTAACATTCAGAGACAAATAAGGGAGTGAAGAAATTTAGAATTGTCGGAAGCACCTATCTACCACGTCTACTCCATGTGGCTGCTAACCTGATTATTTTTATTAATTTAATTTTTTTGGGGTTGTGGAATGAATCGTTTGAGTTTATATATAAGAGCATGCTTCCGGAACAAACGATGCTTGCAATCCAAGGTTCCACTGTAACATGTTTTTCTCTTAATAGGTGAAATACAATTTTTTAAAAGAAAATAGAGTAAACATAATCATCATGTAATGCATCCCTCCTAAGTGACTTTAGACCTTTTTAACTTTGTAGTGTGGAAATGTTTTTTTTTTTGTTTGTTTCTCAGACTCAACAGATTACCCCACAACTAGCCCTGCAAGTACTGCTCCAGTTTGATAAAGCCATCAACACTGCACTGGCTAATCGGGTTCGCAATCGAGTCAACTTTAAAGTGAGTATCATTTGATGACCTATTCATCCACATTATCAGAATATTTGCCAGGCATTGCTAACAGAACGACAACGATTTAAACATTTTCTATTCTTGTGTATGACCTGGCATGACCTTTTTTTTTTCTTTTCTTTTCTCAGGGATCACTTAACACGTATAGATTTTGTGACAATGTGTGGACGTTTGTTTTGAATGACGTGGAATTTCGAGAGGTCACTGACCTGGTGAAGGTGGATAAAGTGAAGATAGTAGCTTGTGATGGAAAAAGTAAGACCTTTTATTTATAAATCACAATTTGTTATTTAATCCCTGGTTTTGTTAATTGTTAGGAATTGGTCAGGTCAGTGAGAGGGGTGTAACAAATAATTGACATGGTTTAGAAAGAATTTTATTGTTGATTAGTTTGTGATTTATTGTCTGACTCTGAATGCCCTGACATGTAGAGGTAAAGACTGTATTTAAAAAAAAAAAAAAAAAAGGGAACACCCTTCGTGACTTAACCCGTAGGTTTTCTGACCAGCGTTTTTGAAGGTCAATTATTTTTTCAGACTACAAGTTACACCAGGGGTCTCAAACTCAGTTCCCGGAGGGCCGCAGCCCTACAGAGTTTTGTTCCAACCATAATTAAAAACACCTGATCCAACTAAACAAGTCATTAAGGCTTATTTGAAAACTACATGGTATGTATGTTGGAGCAGGGTTGGAACAAAACTCTGTAGGGCTGCGGCCCTCCAGGAACTGAGTTTGAGACCCCTGAGTTACACTTTCTTTAGTCATCTTTACTGCCATTTTGTCACTAGATGGCACTATGGGTACTCGTGACTCAGTTGAAGATAATATTGTCCTGCCGAATAGGCAAAAAGCATACATTAACACCAAATTATAAACGTGAATATTAAACATAAGACCATGTCAAAAGCTGAATTCCTATTCTACACTGTCATGACTATAAATGAGTGGGTAGATGAAGAAGCCATAAATATTTGCTCAGCAAAGTGTTGTTCTACACATTCTGATGGATCTTTAAAGGACACAAAACCCTACTTATGATGGATTGCACATGTTTCTACTTATCGCTCCACAAATCAAACAGAAAACCAAAGACTGCAAATCCATACCCTCTATAATCCCTGGAGGAATGAGTAAATATTGCAGTTAACAGTTTTAACAGTTTAAAGAGTTTTAACGCTGCATTATGTCGCCTTTGGGAGACATGGATGGTGGATGGAGATCCCAGCTTCACGGAAACCCGAGAGAAATGTATCATGCAACATTTTATGATGTTGTGGAATGGCTCAACACTGCATAGAATTTGGTGACCACAAACACTATCCTGTTGGGATTTAGACAGTCTGGAATATTTGGATCTGATGCTGATATGGTGAATCTGTATAGGCTAAATTAAACTTGGAATAGTTAACTGGTTCCAATATAGTGTTTCTTGGTTAATTAAAATAGTGATTGGCCCCTTCTGAAATAAAAAATAAATAAAAGAAATGCGATGTGTACACCAAAGTTGTTTTTTTGCCAATAGTGATTAATATTCCGGTGCGACATATAGTCCAGGAAATATGCCATTTATTGTGCATGGTCATGTCGCTTTGTGGGGGCAATGAGAGTCAAGTAATGTGTTTCTTGTTTTATTTACCTTTTTGTAAATCACACATTGTTTCTGATTTCTGTGTTCAGCATGCATGTGTGCTTGCTCGTTCTCCGGTCTTCTCTCCTTTTTGTTTCCTGTCACACACACTTGGCACACAAATTAGCAACATTCCCCTGGTGTGTGTTGTTTCCCACTTTACATGACTCTTGCTCCCTTCACAGCAGCTATTTTTTTTAACTTACCCGCCATAATGGCTTTCTGCCATCTTTACCCTGTAAGTAACTACTTTCAATGTTAGATTAATTCAGAAGGAAAGTTAATTTTTGTGTACGAAGTTCCATGTCCTTCATGAGCTTCTTCGCTTCTTCTTCAATTAATGAAAAGCAGCTCATTTGGGCTGAGGTCAGCGTCAGGCTGAGAGTCTGCCTTTAATATCGTTACATTTCTTTGCCTTGGGTTACTTTTTGGTTTGTGGTTTGTTGTGCTAATTTTCCAGATATGCACTTATGGTGTTTTTTGTTTTTTTTACTTGGCTTTGTTGCAGACACTGGCTCTAACACAGCAGAGTGAGAAGGCGGGAGTGCATACATCATCAGAGAGAATACAAGAAGAGTGCCATACTGACGAAGGAAGAAGTGAAAGAAAGCTGGACTCAAAGAGGAGACTGTATACATACTATTTATTACAAATGACAGCTCTCCATCTTCCACACAAGGCCTTGGACATGTTTTATATATACATAGAAACAAAGCCCACATATTTCCCCTTCTGTTCATTATAATTTTGCTTTGTTTATCTAATAAATTCTTTTAAAATATGTTTTGTACTGTCTTTTAAATAAATCATATTTGGTAGATTCTGAGAAATCTGGTAGATTTTTGGTAGAGTGACAGTTTATCTACCTAAATTTGGTAGATTTGGACAAATGTTTTATGTTCTACCAGAACAGCAAAACTCTTAAGCAGCCAAGACTGGCTGTCAGTGATTACAGATGTCCAGGGACTAGCAGTAATATTTCAGTCATGGCTGCAAATATTGAGTGTTACCAACACAAAATAACTTGTGATCATCTGTTTTACTCAATAACTTAAGCCAGTTCTAATGTAGGAACTAGGGATGTGCCGAACGAAGCTTCCGAAGCAGTGAAGCTTTTACAACAAACTGCGTTGATGCTTCGAAGCTTTTTGACACAGTGCTCTACGTCGCCATCTGGTGGTAAAAAAAATCCCTACACCGACTGTGCCATTCATATTTTTTGTTTTTTGTAAGATTTTTGTTTGTATATTTAATAAGACTGCGTTCATAAGGACGGCGTTTACAACAGACATTCAAACGTCATTGTTTTTACTATTAGTATTATTTTATTTATTTATTTTTAAACAATAATACACCATGTCAAAAACATATAGGCATACAAGTATGTATGTCAATTATGGATATAATTATATATATATATATAAAACATAATCCATTAATCCATTTTATTAATAATGAATAAATGGACAGCGGGTATGGGACAGCGCAATAGACGCGCTCTGTGTTTGAGCCCTGCGTGACGTGTCAGTGACGTAACAAAGCTTCATTTCCACAGGTCACATTTCAAGTAATGCTTCAAAACAATGTTTCGAAGCATTAGCGTGTCGAAAGACTCGAGACGTGTGTCGAAACTGGGTGTCGAGCGACCACTCATAATATTGTAAAACCACTCACTCTCCCACCATCTATACCACTTAATACTGGGGGGCCTTAGGGGCACTCCATCACGGGGGCACACACACACACACTCATTCACACACTACAGCCAATTTGGGAATGCCAATTAAATACTGTACATGTCTTTGGACTGTGGGAGGAAACTCACAAAGTACGGGGAGAACAGGCAAACTCCATGCACACAGAGGCGGGAATCAAACCCAGACCCTGGAGGTGCAAGGCTACAGTGCTAACCACTACACCACCCTGCCGCCTGCAGAAACCACATAGTGTAAAGTAAACTTAAATCTGTGTTAAATTATGTATTAAATTATTACATTTTGCGCTATGTCAGAATTAATGATATATTTATTAAACATCATGAGGAATTTTACAACGCCTAAACTTTATGTACATGTGCATATTTCAGTACCATGAAAAAGTCTTAGACACCATAATTAGTAAACTTTTTGTTATACATGCTATCTTTTCTGCATTAATATGTTCAAAATTGTTCACAATTTTCAAATATAACTTAAAAATGTAAAATAAATAAAGAACATTAAAAAATAATATTTGCATGTTGGAAAAGATAGTAACTTGACAGACCAGTTTTCATGGATGAATGAAAAAAAAAAAGCCTAATATCTGTTGCTGGGTTTTGCAAGAACATAGAAAAGAGTGTGTGGGGGGCCAAACTCTTACTTCCAGGACTCCTTGTTCTTTCTCTACACTGAAGGTAAAGCAGTTGATTTTACATCATTGTTTGTTTGCTTATGACTTGCACGAAGTGGTGAGTCTATGCAAGGGATACTTCTTTGAAAATTCAGTGTTGGCCTCCTGACTTTTCATCATCTGATTTCTTCCTATGGGGGTACCTGAAGAGCTGTGTGTACACTCACAAATGCCATAATTAGAATGAACTGAAGAATGCTATCCAGTAAGAAGTTCCTTAGATTAGATAGCTGTTAACCCGAGTGATGGACTTTTTGCAAAGTAAAGGATTTCAAGCAAAGGATTGAAAGCTGCAATCATGAGGAAGGTCGTCATCTAAATTGTTTTTCATAAATTAATAGGTAAATCAAATGGCATTTCTTGCCTTGTTTGGAGTTTTTGTGTTGCTGCAGAATAAATTTAAGGTCAATCAGAGGTCTCCCTGCTTACATGATGGATAAGTATCTGCATTGAGGACAACATTAAAATTGACTAAATCTCCTTGTAGAAATGTAGCCCCAATGAACCTTAACCATGATTAACTGTGGCCTGCAGACACTCAATATTGTACCTCGCTCCAGCCTTTCAACAACAACATGCCTCCTGCTACAGTCAAACATTTCACAGTTTGACTTAACTGTACGTATTTACCAAGCTGACATTTGCAGGTTCTCGTATAGTGTGCTGTTAACACCTGATGGAAGGTAGTAATCTGCCTGCCACAGCACCACACCCATCAACTGTGTGTCGCAGAGCTGGCTATGGCTAACACAGCAAATGAACAGTCAGTGCCCAATGTTTAAGTGTTGGAGGCAGGAAATATAAGCAAGACCGATCCCCGCTAAGGGGCATGCATTACATTTTAAATAATAATTTTTATATTGCATACATCATATGATATTAGGCTTAATATCCACAAAAACTAACAAAACATTAACATGTTTTAATGAAACACAGTCACTTTTTACCAAAGCTTTTTCTTCTATTACACCTGTGGGCTTTTGAGGCTGAGAATGCTTTATATAGAGGTGTTAGCTTTCTGTTTACACTTACCAGGCCTATAAATAAACCAGACTCTAAAAATGTTGGAATGGAAAATCAATATCACATGAAATCAGACTGATGAGCACATAGATTAAGGCTAAGTGATGGAACCCCAAGCACAATAGAGATTTTCATTATTATCACCACCAAACTGGCCCATATGATCTCAAAACATTGAGGATGCAAAATTTCAGAGGGATGTTAGATATCTCAAACAGTTCAGCCTTAAATGCCTCAATGCCTTAAACTTATGCTGAAAACAAAGAAATAAAATTCGGTAAGTTTGAGTATCCTATGCTTTGTTTACACTTCAGTTCATTTCAGCTATAAAAATATTACCTCATACCAGTAAAAATATTTTGTTTAGCTTTTATAATTAATATCTTTGGTGCAGCTGTTTGTTTACATTGCACTTATTAGTGTGTTAGTTATTAGTTATTGTGTGGCCACCATCATTTTCCAGCACGGCTTGAATTCTCTTGGCCATGGAGTTYAYCAGAGCTTCACAGGTTGCCACTGGAATCCTCTTCCACTCCTCCATCACAACATCACAGAAGTGGTGGAGATTTGACACCTTGTGCTGCTCCACCTTCCTTTTCAGGAGCCCCAGAGGTGTTCTATGGGGTTTAGGTCTGGAGACATGCTTGGCCAGTCCATCACCTTTACTCTCAACCTCTTTAGCAAGCCAGTGGGTCATTATCATGCTGGAACGCTGCTCTGCGGCCAAGTTTCCGGAGGGAGGGGATCATGCTCTGCTTCAGTATGTCACAGTACAAGTTGGAATTCATGTTTCCTTCGATGAACTGTAGCTCCCCAATGCCAGCAGCACTCATGCAGCCCCAGATCATGACACGCCCACCACCATGATGTTTAAGAATCAATTTATTTATGCCAAAGTCAGCAAGTGCAGATGTAAGAGGATGTGTTTCTGCTGTTGTCCCACCTGTGCCGCCTCGGTCCCGGGGGATAAGATCTGGCTCGCCGGATTACTGAGCGGCCCCTTCCTCTCCCCCTAGTGTGTCTGCGTGGGTATGTGATTCACTTCCCCACTTAATCAAGTTCACTTGTGTCTTCCTCATTTGTCTCTCTATTTAAACCAGCCGGTCACGCAGTTCCCTGTCTGTTCACTGTGTGTGACACGACATGCCATTTCGTTGTCTCTCTCCTTCTCTCAGGACTAAGCTGTGGCTGTAGAGTCGGGCGAGCGATTCTCCAAGTGGAGGTCTTGTGTTTCGGGGTCAAGTTCAAGTTGGAGGCACTCTGCTTCTTCAGCCAGAGTGGTTGATCCTTGACAAGCCGTTTGCATATTCTTCACGCTCGCTTGCAGCTCCAGCCCCAACCCCTTGGACTGTTGTTTTAGTTTCGTTGTTTGTTTCAGTTTTGTTGAGTTTATGTTGAGAGTGCCAAGAAAACAAAACAATTAGTGATCAAGAAATAAAGTGTGTGACTTGAACCCTGCATCTGCATCCGCAACTTGTTTCCAACATGACCGATGAACAGACCTTCCAGGTCGCAGCAGGGACTCCCCTCCCAGACGATGACCTGCCGCTGCGCCATTACCTCCGGGGACAACAACGCGAGATAGACAGCCTGGCACGGGCTGTTAACGACCTCGCGTTCAGCGTTAGCCAGCTCGTTTCAGCCCGGTCACCATCTCCCCCTCCCCGTCGGCGCCCAGCACCTTCACCACCTCGCTCCGCTCCTCCGGATGGGTACGCCGGAAATCCGGAGGGGTGCAAGCGCTTTGGGGGGTTAGGGTTAGAAAGCAGAAACAGTGTGGGAGGAGGCACACACCAAGATCTCCCAAGCAGTTCGACATTTCAAAAAGTATGCGGATAGACGGCAAAGAGAAAGTCCTCCGCTCCAGATAGGCGATCGGGTGTGGCTCTCGACACAGGCTCTTCATCTCCACCTCCCTTGTCGTAAGCTCACCCCCAAATACATAGGTCCCTTCCCTATCACTCAGATCAACCCTGCGTCTTTTAAATTACAGCTCCCCAGTCATTTCCGCATTAATCCTGTCTTTCGGGGAGGGGGCACTGTAGTGCAAACGTGATGCAGACGCGTTTTTAGTGAGCTCCTCGCAGGTGAAATTTCAATAATATATTAAACAGACTCAGATGTCTATTTTATTTAGTTTTTGACCATGGTGTGATTTATGAACACATACTCGCGCAAAATTAGTGGATACYGTTTGTAAAATGGCAGCTCCTGGCAGCAAACGAGGTGGCTATGAGACGCGGGCTAGCATGGCTAGCTCGGTTGATGCTAGAGGTAGTCACGAGGGGGACTCGCTCACTGCCGAAATGTTCAAGCAGTCACTTGAATCCTTAAAAATGACATTTGTGTTAAAATTGAGAGTGCGACCAGCGGTCTACAAACAGACATAAATGGTGTTAAAAAAGAGTTTACATCAGCTGTTGCCTCAATACAGCAATCGCTTAGTACGCAAGAAGAGTGGCTGCGAGCCGTAGAGGATTCAGCGACAGTTGCGAGTGATACCCTCGTACGCCTTTAAACGACGGTGGCCAAACTTCAAACCGAGGTTARCGYTTTGTCTTTGAAGTGCGAGGATCTGGAAAGCAGATCAAGGAGAAATAACATCAGACTGATYGGAATCAGTGAAGGAGAAGAGGGCAACCGCCCCACAGAATTTGTTTCAAACTTACTCCGCGACCTGTTGGGCTTGGAAGAGAAGCCGCTGCTCGACCGAGCCCACAGGTCACTCCAACCAAAGCCCAAGCCCGATCAGCCACCCAGACCCTTTATTATTAGAGTTCACTTCTTCCACATTCGTGAACAGATTCTAACTAGGCAAAGAAAAGAGCGGCTTTTGGTGAAGTGCGCAAACACCTACGTAATGTCCAAGGAGCTCGATTCGGATTTCGTCATCCTGCCAGATTTCGTATTACACTTCCAGGTAACTCAGAGCAGCTCTTTACAGATCCTCATAAAGCGATGGAGTATGTAAAAAGCACCAAGAYCGTCGACGCGAACGGAACTACGGTTTTGCCTTAGTAACTTTTGGTGGGAACTCCTTATGTTCTATTTGCTATCTTTCAAGGACAATCATCCACCTCGCAGGTTTGCAAGGTATTCTCCTCTGCAGTGATCTAGAAGGATTCACACTTTGCTTTGACAAAGTGCCTCGTGTTACTTTTCTTTTATTACTTTTATTAGTACTCACTTAAATTGCTGTTTAATTTCGAAGTATGCCTCGACCAGTGTGCTATTTTATTTAGTTATTAGTGTTATTATTATTATTATTATTATTACCTTTTTTTTTCTACTAAAATTATAACTGTGCACAATGCACTGGCCTGTATGGTGTGTAGCTTGTCTGAAACGAGTTATTATTATTATTGTTATTATTATTATTATCATTATTATTATTTTGTTAAGGTAAACACCTACAGTATGTTGTAGTCTGTATATTTAATCTATGTTGGCTCACCCGACGATACGCTTAGTTCTTTTTTTTTTTTTTTTTGCGTATCCTAGACGGAAAGTTCATCGTCTACATTTTCTTGTATTATACGGGGATTTGCATGCACCAGGTTCAGGGAGGTGTGTAAGTGGGTGGGGGTTATAGGTTTGTGGGTTTGTTTGTTTGTTTGTTTTTTCCTCTCTCCTTTTCAAGATGTTGTGGCTATATTTTATTCGTTGCACAATAAAACATTTTTTGTACATTGTCAATATCTCTTTATACATCTGTAATATTTATCTCTCACCTTTATATCTATAAACAAACAGAGTCATTAATTTTGTAAGCTGGAATGTAAAAGATCTTGGTCGTTCGTCTAAGCTTAACAAAGTGATAACTCACCTGGATGGCTTACAAGCTAAAATTGTCTTTTTACAGGAGACCCATCTTAATATCATGCTAAACCATGCTAAATTGCGTAGAAGATGGGTGTCTCAATCTTTTCATTMCTTATTTTCTAGTAGAGCAAGGGGAGTCGCTATCCTTATTCATAAAGATATTTCTTTTAATCCCTCMGATGTGCTGGCTGACCGCAACGGCAGATACATCATAATATCTGGGCTATTGTTCAACACAACGGTGATATTGGCTAATATTTATGCACCTAACTTCGATGATGATAAATTTATAAAGTTTTTTTCTGCTATACCGAATTTGCACTCAAGTTATTTAATCATCGGGGGAGATCTCAATCTTTGTTTAAATCCTCAACTTGACAGAACTTCTCAACGAGGAGCAGCCCTCTCAATGTCAGCAAAAATAATCAATTCTTTTCTTAATGATTATGCAGTTACARACRTTTGGCGATTTCTAAACCCATCTACACGTGGCTATT
This sequence comes from Clarias batrachus, assembly GCA_003987875.1. Lineage (NCBI taxonomy): Eukaryota > Metazoa > Chordata > Actinopteri > Siluriformes > Clariidae > Clarias > Clarias batrachus. Next base: position 11,983 of record QMIH01001773.1, on the reverse strand, counting down.
CTTTCTTTTCTCATGTTCATCAATCTTTCTCTYGCATTGATTAMTTTTTAATTGATAACAAGCTCCTGTCATTGGTTCAACATTGTACTTTCAATGCAATTGTCATTTCAGACCACGCGCCTCTTACCTTAGGCCTGAGGTTTGAATGTAGGTACATGCAGCGCCCACCCTGGAGGCTGAATGTTCGACTACTAACTATTGAGGACTTTGTCCAGATTATTTCTTCCCAAATAGACCTTTTTATTAGAGTAAATGCTACCCCAGATGTAACGCACAGCATATTTTGGGAAACATTCAAAGCCTATATTAGAGGCCAAATTATATCTTACATGTCATTTGAAAAGAACAAACTGAGGAGGTCTATGGTGGGTCTGACAGATCGCTGATCATACTTAAAGAATACCTCCTCTTAAAAGCTGATTTCGACACCCTTTCTACGGCTGTTACTGAGGAGATGTTGATTAAATTAAGACATGCTTTTTATGAGTATGGGGAGAAGSCAAATAGGCTCTTGGCCCATCAGCTTAGGCAGTCCTCTGCTTCCCATATTATACCAGCTATTAAAACACATAATACCTTACTGTCAGATCATCATGAAATCAATAACTAATTTTTGGAATTTTATCGGTTACTGTATTCTTCTTAGCAAACCTCTGGTTACGAAGACTTTCATAACTTTTTYAAAGATCTCTCATTACCTCATGTCAAAACTGATGCTGTGCAATTTTTCAATGGCCCCATTTCTTTAGATGAGGTTTGWGATGCCATTTCAGCCATGCAATGTGGCAAAAGTCCTGGCCCAGATGGTTTTCCGGCTGAATTTTTAAAGAAGTTTTCTGGAAAATAGCTCCCCTTTTGCTAAATATGTACAATGAATTGTTCGATCAAGCCTGTCTTCCCCAAGCTCTGCGGGAAGCTTCAATTTCCTAATTCTGAAAAAGGACAAAGATCCCCATATGTGTAGTTCATACCGCCCAATATCCCTTTTGAACGTTGACGTAAAAATTCTAGCCAAAATTCTTGTTTCACGATTAGAAACAGTTCTTCCTAATATTATTTCCACTGACCAAACTGGCTTTATTAAAAACAGATTTTCATTCTTTAATGTCAGACGATTACTTAACATCCTCTATCATCCTATCGTCTTCATCAACGCCTGACGTCCTGATATCACTTGACGCAGAAAAGGCATTTGACAGGGTGGAGTGGGACTATTTATTTCGCACTCTTGAAATGTTTGGTTTCGGAGCAAATTTTATAACTTGGGTTAAACTCTTATATAAAGTCCCACTTGCTTCTGTCCGCACTAACAATATTTCTTCCGCATATTTTCAGATCAATCGAGGCACAAGACAGGGCTGCCCTCTGTCGCCTCTTTTGTTTGCAGTCGCAATAGAGCCTCTGGCCATTGCTTTGCGCCAGAATTCAAAAATAGCTGGTATAATCAGAGGAGGACAAGAGCATAAAGTTTCTCTGTATGCAGAGGAATTGATTTTATATATTTCTGACCCGTCTAATTCCCTGCCTCACGTCCTTAAGATTTTCGATATGTTTGGAATGCTCTCTGACTATAAATTAAATTTACGAAAAGTGAAATGTTTTCTATTAATAATGCCGCCCGTGAGCTCCCTACTACTTCTTTCCCTTTTAAAGTTTCCCACTCATTTACATACCTTGATATACACATCCCTAATTCTTTTTCTAAACTTTTTGCTGAGAACTTTCCTTGTTTATTGGAGCGGGTTGAACAGGATTTAAAGCGGTGGGCCCTGCTCCCATTATCAGTTGCAGGTCGAATAAATTCTATTAAAATTAATGTGCTGCCTAAGTTCACCTATCTGTTTCAGTGCATTCCAGTGTTTATACCCAATTCATTTTTCCGTAAGCTGGATAGCGCTCTCTGTTCATTTATATGGAATGGAAAACCTGCTAGAATACATAAAAGTCTTCTGCAATGTCCTAAGTCATTGGGTGGAATGTCGTTGCCTAATTTCCAATGTTACTACTGGGCCTCAAATTTTCGTCCTATACTACACTGGCTATATGAAGATCCTGGGGCTGATGCCTTATCATGGATCGCCATTGAATCAGCCTCATGCTTGCCTTCTTCCCTAGCAGCTTTAGTTTACGTTCCTCTTTCCTTTCCCTGCAAAAATTTTATTAAAAATTCACTTGTAAGGACTTTCGCTTCCGCCCGCATGGAGTAGACAGCAGAAAGGGAGCTCCTCTGATTATTTAATATTGATATATACTTAGACAGGACATATCTCTGCAAAGTCTTAAAGTAAGGTTAACCGTTTGACTACTTTGAAAGATTTGTTTGAAATGAAACAAAGTTCAATCAAAAAACTAGTGCAGAAAACGCCACGAGCCACATCTATGGAGGGTGGCGGATCAGGCGCAAGAGTTAAGTTCAACTATCTCTCATAAAACTCTCCGAACAGAGCTTCAAGCACACCGAAAAGCAGTTACAGGAGATATTCAGACTCAAATTGAAAACCTACAAGAAGAAATTAAGAAAGACCGGGAAGAAACGAAAGCAGATATCAAACGACTTCGGGAAGAACTTTTCGCGGAAATATCGAATCAGCATAAAGAACGCGTGAACTTTAAACACAACTGTACAGAGATTGAGAAATCATTAAGCGATACGATGGATCGGGTAGCTGTATTAGAGAATTCGCAAGAGATGCTGAAAAAAGAATGCATAAAGCTGCCACGAGAAATGCGCCGATTTGGAGAATCGCAGCCGACGGCAAAATTTGGGGTTTATTGGAATCAATGAAAGGGCTGAAGCAGGTAACCCCTCTCCGTTCATCTCTTAACGGATTTATTTGGAACCGAAAGCCTGGGTGGGTCTCCTGTGATCATTGACCGAGCGCATAATAGCCCGCTTCCATTACTGCTCAGATAAGGAAAAGGTGCTTAACTTGTCTAGAAGCAAAGGCTGACTGAGCTACAAGGGAACACCACTGCACATCTTCCCTGACATGAGCCCAGAGGTCAGCAAACTACATGCAGCATACAACCCCGTGAAGGCTAAACTGCGAGACGCCGGTGTGAGTTATAGTTTGTTCTACCCAGCCAAGTTAGCGATCACCATAAACGGCTCCAGGCACACATTTGATAATCTGCAAGAGGCTGAAAAATTTGTGAAAGAAAAGATACTTCCCAATGTCGACAAAGAAAAGGTTTAATTAATCTACTGAACTTACAATTGATTTATTTAATTGTCATTTTCTCTCTCTCTCTCTCTCTCTCTCTCTCTATCTTCCTGTTTGCACGGGTGTATGGTTAACCCATAAATAATGTAAATAATTAAAATAATTAAAATAACATGATAGACTAAGGAACAGCATCCTGTTTAGTAGGAGCTTAGTGGTAAGTCAAGTGCCCTTGTTCGTTGAAAGTGTACTGGGCTGTGTGCTTTTTTTTTGTTGTTGTTGTTCTACAGTTGGGAAAAGAATGGGAGGGTTGTTTTTTCGTTTGTTTGTTTGTTCTGTTTTGTTTCTCCCTGGGGGTTTCTTTCCTTTTTTCCCTTTTTTTTTTTTTTTGAATTGATATCAGATGTTTAAACTTTAACTTTGATGAGAAATTTAAATAATATTCAGAGTATTCATGATTCTGTTAAATTTGTCTCATGGAACTGTAAAGGTCTTAATGAGCCGGTTAAACGTGGCAATACTTTATCCTACCTTAAAAAATTGAATGCTGAGATTGTATTCCTACAGGAGACTCATTTGAAAAACGAGGATAGACTTAGACTTCGAGGAAGATGGGTGGAGCATGTATTTCATTCTGACTTTAATCTCAAATCGAGAGGAGCAGCTATATTAGTTAGAAAAAACCTCTCCTTTATTTCTGATAGTCATTTCAGATGTCAAAGGATGATATGTGATAGTGCAGGGGAAATTGTATAATTCATCAGTTATTTTAGCCAGTATATACGCACCATAATGTGGATGACGAACAATTTATTTCTGCGGTTCTGAACAAATTGCCCAATTTAAACACACACAAATTAATAATGGGAGGAGATTTTAACTTTGTTTGTAACACAACTCTAGAAAGGTCATCAAAAAGGCAAATACCATTATCTAAATCAGCAAAACTTACGGAGTTGTAGACCTGTGGAGGTTTAAATTCCCAAATCAACGGAAATATTCATTTTTTTTCAGCAGTACATCACTCTTACTCTAGGATTGATTTTTTTATGATAGACTTTAAACTAGTATCAAAAATAAAGTATTGTGATTACGAGCCTATAGTTCTATCAGACCATAGCCCAGTGGTTCTTCATCTATCTTTCGAGAATAAATCAAGTGCACGAACATGGAGACTGAATAATAATTTATTGACGGATTAAACCTTCATTGAGCGAATTAATGATAGCATACAAATGTATTTATCTACAAATAATACAGCTGAAGTGTCAAAATCTACTCTCTGGGAAGCATTTAAAGCGTTTATAAGGGGATGTATTATTTCATACGGGGCTTTCGCCAATAGACAAAATAGAGAACAAAGAAAGAAATTAACAGATGAAATAGCCTTAGTTGATTGTGAATATTCAATTTCCGCCTCGGCAGAATTATATAAGAAACGAATATCTCTCCAAACGGAGTTTCAAACTCTCTCCACAGGAGAAACTATTAATAACTTAAAGAGAACTAAAGCTACCTTTTATGAGCATGGAGAAAAAACTGGCCAAATTCTAGCTCAGCAAATCAGAAAAGAAGCTGCATCACGACTGATTACAGAGATCAGGATGGAGTCAGGAGATCTTACACACGACTCTCAAAAAATAAATGACACTTTTAGAGACTTTTACAAAAAATTATATACCTCAGAGACTATAGACAATGAATCCTTGATTGGAAACTTTTTTAAAGATTTGGAAATGCCAATTGTTTCTACAGAAAACAAAAGATTTTTTGGAACAACCTATAACTCGAGAAGAAGTTATACAAGCGATTCATAGTATGCAGAGCTCTAAAGCTCCGGGCCCTGATGGGTTTACGACAGAATTTTATAAAAAATTTTCAGAACATATAGCCCCTTTGTTACTTGGAGTGTTTAATGAATCCCTTGACACTGGATATTAGCACATATCTCTTTAATATTAAAACCAAACAAGGATCCAAATTCTTACAGACCTATCAGCCTTTTAGATGTAGATAACAAAATATTTGCAAAGATATTAGCTACACGACTCGAAAATATTCTCTCCTCAGTAATTTCTACCGATCAGACGGGCTTTATTAAAGATAGACTTATTTTTTTCAACATTAGAAGATTATTCAATATCATTTATTCCCCACCACCAGATCCTAAGTGTTCCGAAATACTTCTCACTTGATGCAGAAAAGGCTTTTGATAGGGTGGAGTGGAAGTATCTCTTCTCCACCCTATCAAGATTTGGATTTGGCCCTAAATTTAGCTCAATGATTCGGATATTATATATAAACCCTCAAGCCTCAGTACAAACGAATGGAATAAATTCTGAACACTTCCCACTTAACCGTTCCACGAGGCAGGGACGTCCTCTTTCCCCCCTTTTATTCGCTATTGCCATAGAACCCTTGGCCATTGCTCTTCGTGCTCATAATGGTTATAAAGGAATAACAAGGGGACAGAAAGAACATAAAGTGTCACTTTACGCGGATGATCTCTTACTATWTATAACTGACCCTTCAAAATCGATACCTATTATTATGGAAGTTCTGGAGAAGTTTAGTGCATTTYCTGGATACAAAATTAATCTTAACAAAAGTGTATTGTTTAAAATCAATCAAGGAAATGCCTCCTGTGCGCCTTATGATCACCCTTTTAAAGTGTTGAGTACATTTAAATATTTAGGGATCAATATAACAAAATAATTTTCAGCCTTATTTAAAGAAAACTTTTTAAAAATCTATGATCAGACCCAAGAAAATATAAAAAAATGGGAGACATTACCCATTACACTAGCAGGTCGTATTATCATAAAAATGAACATTTTACCAAAGTTTTTATTTTTGTTTCAGTGTATCCCTTTCTTTATTAATAAGGCATTTTTCAAAACGCTTGATAAAATCATACTTCAGTTTGTTTGGAACAAGAAGACCCCACGAATTAAAAAAGTTTATTTACAAAGGCCTAAAMCCATGGGAGGCATGGGCCTACCAAATTTTCAGTTATATTATTGGTCTTGTAATATAAGAGCCCTTTCATTTACACTACATAGCTCGTTAACCGACTGGTCAGAAATAGAAAATCATTCATGCTCCCCCTCTTCATGGCCTGSAYTAATYTATTCATCTTTACTATCCTCTTCTAAATTTAAGATTTCCAATCCTGTAGTAAAACATTCCTTAAAAATTTGGTTACGAAAGAGTAAGAAAACACTATAAATGGCATGCAGGCTCAATCAAAAGAATGAACTGCTAATCATTCTTTTCCTCCCTCTGTCCTAGACRCGTCATTTGCTACTTGGTATGAAAAAGGTATATGTACATTTAAAGATCTGTTTGTGGAAAGGGTCTTTGCTTCATTTCTCCACTACAACAGAAGTCAGACTTCCCAAAATCTCAGTTTTTCAGATATTTGCAAATACGCAACTTTATCCAAAAAATCTTTCCATCATTCCCTGAAGAACCACCAGGTTTACCAATGGATTTACTGTTTTTGAACAACCCATYTATAAAAGGCGGAATATCTACGATTGTGATGAAACTTTCCCAGTTTGAAAGTGATGTCTCACTGGAATACATTCGAGAAGCTTGGCAGAAAGATCTTGGTTTAATCATTTCAGCAGAACAATGGGATCAAGCGCAAAATTTGGTGCATTCCTCTTCAATCTGTGCCAGACATGGACTTATTCAGTTTAAAATTYTACATAGACTCCATCTTTCTAAAGAAAGACTTTCTAAGATGTTCCCAACTGTAGATTCTTCATGTGAAAGATGCGGTCAACTGGAAGCCTCAGTGGGTCACATGTTTTGGAATTGTCCAAAGATATACGAATACTGGTGCTCAATCTTTCAAACTCTGTCAGACATCATGGAAAGACCCATCACGCCGGATCCATTATTGGCGCTTTTTGGGATTAAAGAGGAGGGTTTGATAATAACAACAAGTCAACACTCTATTATCGTATTTGTTCTACTTCTGGCAAGACGATTGATTCTGCTGAATTGGAAACAGAAAAAACCCCCAACTCACTTTGCTTGGTTAAGAGGAGTCATGCACTACTTGCAATTAGAGAAAATAAGACTGGCAATGAAAAACAAAGTGTATAAATTTCAGAAGATCTGGAAATGTTTTATAGATTTCTTTGAAAGTAATAAAGTGTTATTTCCATCTGATATAGATCAATGAACCCCCCCCCCTCCCAATTTCTTTTTAATTTAATTTAATTTATTTATTTTAGTTATTTATCTTTTTTTTTGTTTTTTTTTTTTTTTTTTTAGGGAAAACAGGGAAGGGAGCACAAGTCACTTTTAATTATAAAGAATACAATTTAATGTCTTTTTAAAAAAATATTATTATTATTATTATTTCTGAATGCTTGTAAGTATATTCTGACTTGCTCTGTTGTTGAAAAAACAATAAAAAAATGTATAATAATAAAAAAGAAATTCACTTGTAAGATCTACTATTAAAATTTAGAAACAGATGAGATGTCATTTCGGATGGCAAACTATGTCCCCTAAATTAATTCTAATCAAGTCTTTAATCCTTCAATAATTGATAAATCTTTTAAATCTTGGAATGCTAAAGGTATTAGGGTAATTAATGATTTGTACTATGAGGGGGTTTTCTGTTCATTTCAGCAGATGTGCGAGTAGTTTCATATTCCTAAAAATCACTTTTTCTGCTACCTCCAAATTTGTGACTTTGTGCGTAAAATGTTTCCTCAGTTTCCTGCCCCGCCTCCATGTTCTCCATATGATCATATATTGGAGGACCCTCTAAGATGGAAAGGCATCGTATCAATACTTTATTGCAAAATCTTGGCCCCACTCCACACATCCCTTTCCCAAGTAAAAGCTTGGTGGGAAGAAGACTTAGAAATAGTTATTTCTGATGAGGACTGGGAAGCAGCATTATATAGAATACACAAGTCTTCAGTATGTGCAAGACACGGACTTCTACAGTGCAAAATTGTACATTGGACAAAGTTAAAACTATCCAAGCACTTTCAGGATGTAGATCCTGCTTGTGATCGCTGTAGGTTTTCCCCAGCCTCTCGTGCACATATGTTTTGGTCCTGTACAAACCTTATGGGTTTCTGGTCCATTATATTTGAAACTCTATCTGGTTTTTTAGGGAAATCGATCTCCCCTTGCCCATTGATAGCCCTTTTTGGAATTACTCCCGCATCATATAATTTTACAAAGATACAATCTGATTGTATAGCTTTAATTATGTTGTTAGCCAAACGACTAATATTGCTGAAATGGAAGGATAGGAAGTCTCCAACACCAACACAATGGATTCGTGATGTCCTCTTTTTTCTAAAGTTAGAAAAAATCAAGCATTCTCTAAGAGGCTCATCTAGCCAGTTTCATAAAGCTTGGGACCCTTTCAAACAATGTCAGAGAACAGGTTTCATTGTCAGATACAGACAAATTTTACTTCCAGAATTCTCTTTTTTTTTGTGTTTGTATGACATTGATTGTGCATTTTTACTGTTTTCTAATCCACGCTTCTAATTATCTTAATTATTATTTTTATTTTATTTTTTATTACTATTACTATACATGTATATAATTTCTCAATTGTATCAAGTTATCGGCTTCTGTTCTGATTTGTTTTCTGTTTAGTAACGTTGTCTAAAACCCATAAATAAAGTAAAAAAAAAAATGCTGTCTTTCATGTTTCTCTTCTCAGGCCGGTGATTCGGGGGCCATTAGACGAAGGTGTGGAAATCGAGGGCACTCCCGCGTTTAGAGTAAAAAAACTACTAGACTCCCGGAGGAGAGGAGGCTCCCACCAATATCTAGTGGATTGGGAGGGATATGGCCCGGAGGAGTGGAGCTGGGTCCCGGCTCGAAACATTCTCAGTAAAGATCTCATCACTGAGTTTCACCAATCATGGCTCGCCCAGTGCCGCGACCCCCGGGCCGGCCCGCCTGCCGGCCATCCCATGTGGTCGGTGGGTCCCGATCTCCTTCGGTAACGCGGAGAATGCACCCTCACCTCCCTCGGGAAGCCGGTACTGAGGGGGTGGGGGGGGTTTACTGTCACACCTGTGCTGCCTCGGCCCCGGGCGATAAGATCTGGCTCGCCGGATTACTGAGCCGCCTCTTTATCCCCCCCTAGTGTGTCTGCGTGGGTATGTGATTCACTTCCGCACTTAATCAGGTTCACCTGTGTCTTCGTCATGTGTCTCCCTATTTAATCCAGCCGGTCCCGCAGTTCCCTGACTGTTCACTGTGTGTCTTCCCGTTGTGTGTGGCACGACATGCCATTTTGTTGTCTCTCTCCTTCTCTCAGGACTAAGCTGTGGCTGTAGAGTCGGGCGAGCGATTCTCCAAGTGGAGGTCTTGTGTTTCGGGGTCAAGTTCAAGTCGGAGGTACTCGTGCTTACTAAGTTTCGCGGCTTCTTCAGCCAGAGTGGCTGATCCTCGACAAGCCGTTTGCATATTCTTCACGCTCGCCTGCAGCTCCAGCCCGGAACCCTTTGGTCTGTTGTTTTAGTTTCGTTGTTTGTTTCAGTTTTGTTGAGAGTGCCAAGAAAACAAAACAATTAGTGAACAAGAAATAAAGTGTTTGACTTGAACCCTGCATCTCCGTCCGCAACTTGTTTCCAACATGACAGCCGTGGCTTACAAATGCTGTATGAGCTGTAGGACCTCAAATCAGTATCAGAAAGGTTTCTGTCCACAAGTCTATATGACTGTATGTCCAGCCAGATTTTGTCATAGACTCACGCAGTCTCCACCCTAAATGAAATGTTAAGAAGTTATAACAAGTGTTATGTGTATGTATGACATTTGTTAAACTGGACACGTGTCTTAAATAGACAGCTATAAAGAATTTAATAAAACTTGTCCAGTTCTTAGGTATCTGCGTGAAGTTTAACAAGCACCATAAGTGAAATCAAACTACTAATAAGCTCAATGTAAACAAACAGCTGCCACCAAGAGATAATTAGAAAAGCTAAACATGAATATTTTTACTGGGATGAGTTTTTACAGTTGAAATGAACTGAAGTGGTATAAGTAAATTTTAACGTGCTGGAGTCAAAATCTTTATCCGATATAACTTTTCCGATATATCACCTGTGATTCACTCTCAGATTACTGAACAGAGAATGTATGTGACTGTCGATGAAAGAAGTATAACTTAGTGTAAAGAAAGCATAAGATACACAACCTTACCAAATTTTATTTCTTTGTTTAAGGTAGAGACTTCTGTTGAACAGAAAGACAAGCAGTCATGTATGTTGGGGTCAACCGGAAATAATATCACTAATGTCCCTGAAGTTGATCAGCTTATATTTAGCTTTAATCTTTTACTCTTTTAACTCTTTTAACACCTTGGATAGTTTATTCTATTGGTATATTCTTAAAGTAGGTCAACACTATTGCATGGAAAAACTAAATCGCATTTGTTATCATGATTTATTATAAACATGTCATGTATGAGCATGGCAAGAGCACAAAGTTATCTTAAGTAAAACAACTGATCGATTAGATTAATTAGGACATGCATTGTGCATAGTGTCTGGGAAGATCACAGAGATTTTGAGCTCGTAGGATGTTAAGAACTCAAGAAACACAGTTTTTGCATCCAAGAGAGTTAGGACCATAAATGAATAATTGCAAGATTTTAAACATTTGTAGTAACTGTGTTTGCCTTGATGATCTATTAGTCTTGCAAATTCTTGATTAGTTGCAATATTTCAAGCTCCAACGATGCTAACCTTCAAGGCTTCAAGCAATCTAATGCATTTCATTATGTGGGATAAAGAACAACCATTTAAAGGTTATATTTCACATGTGGGCCTGTAAAAATGCATGTCAACGCAGATGAAATTGGTATTTGTGTTGCAAATTCGTTAATGACTTGAAAAAAGTGAGAGGATATCAATGAGAATGCAAACTAATGCATTCCACTATGTATGATGAAGAACAACTGTGTAAACACTCTATTTCACATGTTAATCATACAAACATTATTTTAAGTCATATTCCATGTTCATATATAAGGCTTGCATATTCTGCATGTTCCAGTGCTGCTACAACGCTTAGACTTCGGCAAACGCTTTATCTCAGCACAAGCTGATGAAAAATGAAAGGAGAGCGATGAGTTCACAAACTACTTCATTCCAGTATGTATGAGGAAGAACAACTGTGGGAACATTCTTTTTCACATTTTAACCATAAAAACATTATTTTAGGTCATATTCCATGTTCATATATTTATAAATTTACCAGCAGACATTTCATCAGCAATCTGTCAAACTTGTTTTTGGTGGTTTTAACATGAAAAAAGAACACAGGTTGTGTGGTACACTCAAGTGTTGATGGCACAGGTGCTTGGATCTGCTCATCCTTGCTTGCAACTATACACATTTATTTGTGGTTTAATTCATGGAAAGTGGCATAAATGTTTAAAATTGCTGCTGTCCCAGAGCAAGAAGATTTTAATTCTCCCAAGAGATTTTGCTGCACAGCTCATACTTACTTACCTGTTTACATGTCAAACTCGGTACACTCCTAGATCTACTTGAGCTGAACAATTTTCACTATGCATGTCATGGGCTCAATCCAACAGGAGGTCAGACATTTAGGGTCATTTGCAGAACATGATGCATGACATCAGCAGTGTTGAATATAACAACCTACAAAGACACACAAACACACAAACACACTTTACACTGAGACAAATGTCTCATACACATACACACACACTCACTGGAGGGTTAGGGTTAGGGTTAGGGTTAGGGTTAGGTTTTGGGGTTTGTGTTAGCGGTTAGAAGCTAGGAAAAAGA